>OFHS01000298.1:0-48571 GCA_900245855.1 Calvadosia cruxmelitensis
GGTCGATCTCTGCCGTCGTGTTCATTTATTCATGCAGACTTGTGAAGTGGCTGTTAATTTAAGATCATTTGAGTAACACTTCATTCAGCGTAATTTGAATTTGAGATTTGAGAATACGAACGATCTTGCAGTTGTTTGCCGTATCTTCAAACCGAAGACATTTGTAGTTCCGACTATAAAATAGTATACAGCTTGCGCGGCTGGAACAGAATTAATTTGTTTCTTGTTTGTTTGTCTGTTGCAAGGGTGTGCACAGTTTATTAGCTTGCCGAAGGCGTGATAATAAGTACATATGATATGCTGTTTCATTTACCACGACGAAAAGAGTCGATGAAGTCGAAGTGGCGCGTTTAATAGCCGCTTTGGCATNTTGCAGTTCCGACTATAAAATAGTATACAGCTTGCGCGGCTGGAACAGAATTAATTTGTTTCTTGTTTGTTTGTCTGTTGCAAGGGTGTGCACAGTTTATTAGCTTGCCGAAGGCGTGATAATAAGTACATTTGATATGCTGTTTCATTTACCACGACGAAAAGAGTCGATGAAGTCGAAGTGGCGCGTTTAATAGCCGNGCTTTGGCATTGGTCTGCCGTCTTTCTGCTGGTCTTCGTCCAGTAAGCTACTGCGTTTAATCACGGATGTGCCGTTGGCTGCACTGGACACGGGGAAAATTTATCGTGAGTTTCTTGGGTTGAACAGTTAAGCTTTTTTTTAAGAACGATTATTGAGTAGTTGCTACGCATGGCAATTCCTCCAAATCTATTGCCACTTAGTAATCGACGNGACTTTACGTTATTGGAGGCGTGCAGGAGTGATTTTCTTTGTTTCACGATTTTCCACAAATTCATCGCAATCTGCATACATTCCGGGACTCGAACGGGTCCCGGGATTACTATTCCGGGTCCCGGGAGGATCATTTCCCGTCAGTTGAGAGCCCTACTGCGTGATATTTACGTTCACATGTGTTATTTCTCATGTGTTATTTCTCATGTTATCTTAACTACCTGTATATTTAAAGCTGATTGTTTCTAATGTGTGTGTGTGTGCGTGACTTTATTATTTCTGACATCCATAAGTTACAGTGCAACTTCTTACATGGAGCAGAACTAAACAATGCAATACAAAAATTTAACATATAAAAACACTTTGCAAGAAAAAGAAATATAAATGGTCTAAAACTTATTACATAGTATTTACAATTATTTATAGTTTTTACAATCATTTTTAACTTTGGTTATATTGACAGACTTCCTGAGCTGACAGAGTAAAGCATTCCACATTAGGGATGAGCGTCAGCCGATAGAGATTTTTGCCGATATACTGATACGATATATCGGCTACCGATAAAAAGTTATTATCGGCCGATACCGACACCGACATAAAGCGGTAACTTTCGAAAAGCGAATTCAAACAATACATAACCCATAAAGCAACTCAAAACAACAACCAAAATATAGCTTGCCATTTCATGGTTCGATAATCAATAAGATAAAATGTCATTTGAGTGATTGAAGAAGACGGGATTGAAGATGAACATTTTGATCATAAGTCGCCGAAAACCAACTGATTTTCTTACAAAAGAACAAAGTCAACAGTGTTACCACAAGACTAAATAACTTCTTTGCTTTTGCAAAAAGTATATCCATCCAGCCCGTTCCTTTCGAGCCGTCTCTTTTCCCTCCACGCGACAGAGCAAGCAGGTGTTTGTTTCATTCATACACAGGCGCTTTTGTCATCAATATCATAGAACCTCCTCCGTAAACTGAACAGCGAGACAACGGCTTAGGATAATTTATTGATCATCAGTCTTATTGAAACTTGAAAATGCTACACTACAGCAGCAAAATGCGAGACAAATTTTGGATTGTTTCATTGCTAACCGGCGAGTCAGCACTGAGCCGTTCTCGTTGGGAACGTTCGTTGAAGTCAAACAGTTAAAGCAAATAGCTTGGTAACACAGGCAAATGCTGCACATACGGCGGTTTTTTAAAATGATTTTAGTGGAATTTTATATCGGCTATCAGCCGATATGCGTTTTTTATATGGGACCGATAACCGATATGAAAATATCGCCGATATATTGGTCGATACAAATGCCGATACGATTATCGGCTCATCCCTATTCCACACCCTAACACCACTAAGCTGAAATGAACTTTAAGTGGTACTTCTACAACCCGAAACAACCAGATGTGGCTGCTCAGGTGTTTTTATCAAAAGAATTACAAAGTTTGTTGGTAATATAGACTGGTGCTTTGCCATTTGCGATTTTTCACATCCAGATGCATCGCAAATATGTTGGAGAGTGTATGTTTACACTAGACATTCTACAATGCAACTCATGGTGGTTCTTAAAATGAAAGGTGGGTCCTCTACCAAATGGCCGGTACACAACGACGTAACGAGGTTCACTCGGCGGCAGATATATAAGGGAGATTGCCCGTGCAGATTAACGAGGGTGCGTCTAGCTCAACGGCAGAGCAGTGGACCGGCAATACAAAGGTCGTGGGTTCGACTCCCACGGCGCGCCACTTTATCTGTATTTTTCGCAATCTCGGTTTCCAACAAATACTGGACATGCTGCCGGACATCCATCTATTTTAGTCTCACTAACATGTCCTTGCAAATAGGTCATATACTGTGGCTTTTGGAATAGTCCTCATACTTCTACTTTGTAATTAGCTACTAGTTTCTTTCATCCAATTCCTGCCAAGCAGCCAATTCCACAAGCACGACCTTGGGTCCATAGCCGGATTGATATTTAAATAAAATATTATTTGTTTCCATGCAGAGCGCAGCATTTGGCTATATTTGTATCCCGTAATGCATTGGGCTTGGCTTCATCGATTGGCAAAACTGATAGGGTATTGGTCTATAATTATCTGGATCTAGCTTTGAGCTACTTTTTAAAAGCAGGGGCAACTCGTGCTAATTTTAATAATTTGACTGGAAAATCTCCACATGCTAAAGATTTATTTAATACAATTTTAAGGCTGGGTGCAATAGAAGCAGCACATATCTTTACTAACTCAGTTTAACTTTGATCATATCACTTTTGTGGGTATAGCTCCTGTCTGCTGTACAAGCTGAGGCATGTATTTCTCGATTCGTGTACGTGTGAGGCATACGACCTGTCAAGCTTAATTCACTCACCTATCGTCGTCGAAGATTGGCAAGGGAAAACACTCCACGCATCTTCGTTGTTTCGCTTTGCCGGTGCTGCCTTGGAGCAGATTCCGAGCTCAGCTGTCACCAGTGACTGTGTTCGAGTGTAATTCCAATTAGTGGAACGGTATTGCCATCTTGGCAAAGCGCGTGCTAGAACGGCCTGTAACTTCGCAAACATCATGTCCTTCCCAACCGATTTAGAGTAGATCAAGAAGTCGAAAGCGAAAGCCGATACCAAGGTCGCAGTTGCATGTGCATAGTTCGTGGTACTTGTCCATCATTCGTTTGTTTTTCTTTTGACTGCAGACAAAACATAAGTCCTTGAAAACCACGAGATTGTATGAGGCCATTGACGATGATCAGCAGGAACACAGGACAGTAGGATCACGTGGTATGAGAGGGGCTGTCCCCGATTTCTTCTTTGAGCGATAGTTTGCTTTTCACTGAGTGACTCAGCTTTCGATATTTGGCTTAAACTTTTCATATAGAGGCATTCACGCTGGTTCAGTATCCTGGTATGTAACCATAAACAATAATTATAAGAGTTAAGAGAAGATACGATTAGGCAGAGGGCCTGAACGGATAAGGATAAAAAGATCCGGAATTCTCGATGTCATGCAATCTTCTCCGCCGGCGAGGCTGTTTGGAGACGCATCTGTCCCATGATGCCTTCCAAGGCAACAAATCTGAAATGGCGTACATGGCTGTGCTATGCCGCAAGCACTGAGTTGAATACATGTCAACCGTTGACATAGACAACCTACGAGCATTAGAAAGGATGCGGAGCGGGAGTATGACTTATGAAGTCCTTGGAGACAATCTGGATTGGTCATGAAGAAAGTTGTTGGTCGTCAAAGCAATGGCGAAGAGCAAAGGCTGTACAGGTTGACAGTTTAAAATGTCGAGAAGCATTTGTGCTTCGCTGACCTTGTAGCCTGTCAATGTTGAGCTCATAGATATGTACAACTAAGATATTTATGTGTCGAAAACTTTGTCGTATTTGAGCGGCACACAGCTTCTAGTCAGCTTGCCCTGCAATCTTTTGGAGTTTGGATAGATCTTGGGTAATGAAATATCAATCAAACTGAATACTGATGACGCCCGGGCTGTCCAGAAACCCTAGCATAGAATGCTGTATGTGCTATCATCATCAGTTCTTTTTACCTAAATGTAAAACTCAAAGAATAGATTTGGACTATCCTGGGATTGAAACCCGCATCCCCCTGCTCTGGAGTCAAGCGCCTTACCGATTAGACCCTTCCTGGAAAGTTCATTTTTCGTACACCGAAGATTAGGCCAGGCAGTGCTGTTCCAAGCTTGCGCCATGCCAAAATCCGGGATTTTTAGCAGTATCTAGTACCAAATTCTTAAGATTTCCGTAGCTGCGCCACGCCAATTACCAAATTGCAGGCAAGCTCCACTCTGAAAATCTACGGCGTAACCTACAAACTTTCCAGTAGGGAATTAGACAATCTGCCCTCAATAATGTACAACGCTAATTAATGCTGCATCTTACAATAAAATACGCTATGAAGCACGACCAGATGTGGCTAGCAAAGTATGCCGAGAACTGAATGAACAGTTGTAATTACCTAGGATAACATTACAAATGTGAAACTGTTTAAAACAGTCAAGAAGCAGCATGGCCGATAGTGAGACATGACACAGTGCTAGTCTGCAGGAAAGGACTTCTTTCAACGAGATCTCACGAGTGGCAGGACATTTAGAGGCCAGGGCTGCCTAAAGGGTGATTTGTCCATGTTTCATGTAAGAAACAGCAAAGTAGATTAACAAATCCTGCTTTGAGACTAACATTTCGTAAACAAGTAGTTTGTTGATTTGTTGTTTCTGTCGTAAGACTGTGCCTTGTGGGGTGTCACAACTTAACTACAATTTGCGTGTTGCGGGTAAATATTCAATCAACGTTCTCGCAAATTGCACCATTTCCCCATTGAATTAACATACAGAGTATTGTTGTGGTTGTGCATATTTGGTTAATGTTCCAAAGATCACTGTACTTCCACAGTCCGTATCTAATTGGGTAATGGAAACATTTGATCGATTTGTGTTTTAACACTTTGATGGTCACCTTTTTGGACAGCCAGACGGCACAAGTTCCTATTGATGGGACATTTAGTGTATTCTATATGCTTAACATGTTCCTGCACTTAAAAGCAGCAAGATGAAGAACTGCTGAGACGTAACTGAGCTGCTCAACTTATAGATTGTATTATAATTGTTAAAGGGCTAAACTGATTGACTATAATTTGCATTAAATCCTTATTAGGTATGTACAGCAATTGGGCCAACGGCTTGATTTGCTTGTGAAGCAATCAGCTGAGTGGAAGGAGCTGTTTGATCCGGAGGCAGTGCTACTGAGGCAAAGGTCAGTGGGGTTATTGTTCTATCATTGTTATGTCTGATTATCATTCTGACAGCACTTGCTGTTTTGTCATTTTCATATGTTGCTTTTGGGAGTATGTTACTATTCTGCCAGTAATCTGCTTTGAAAATCTGTTCAATATCCAAACTAGAAATTAGCATTGTGCCCTCTTGAAGTTCACAAACTACATAATCACATTCATATTTCATTGTGCAGGATTCAGCGTTTCATTCCCAGTCCTGTGTGACGGACTTTGTACCTCAGTGCTCATTGTTTTGCTTCAAGTAACTGCAATGTGATAAGTCAAGTCTCCAGTCCTTTCAAAGTTGCTCTAGCCTGTAGGACTTGGTGACACTTGTGTCTTTTCAAAACAATGTAATATCAAGGAAAGAAAGATCTAGCCAACGAGTTTCAACCTTGCTAAGTTCAAATCTGGCCGAGTCAAACAAATCCATGTTCATGTTATTCATTCACGAGGACCGTCGGTAATGCATTGATCTTTGTTCCGAGAACATTCAATATCAATGATGCCATTCATGTGGCATGAAGGTTATAAATTTCACCAGCGAACTGATGTAAACAAAATATCATCTTGAAACATCATCACCTCGAAACAGTATTCAACACATCGTTTTGTGACTTGCTTGCTTAATTATATAATTACAGTAATGGAGTGTGCTTTATAGATTATTCATGTAAGTGACCATCTGAACATTTGAAAACAAGACCAACATGAAGACCAGAGTCTTTCTGATTAACTGTCTTATCACTACGGTTGTTCCATGGATTTATGTCTCAAATATTTGAGCACCTGATTTGTGTGTTCAGAAGTAATTTTAATAAGTTTTTTGTAATGATCAGTTTTATTGAAAGTAGTTTTGTAATTGTAATTTGTTAGATTTTGATACCAATAATTTGTAATTGTAATTGTAATTGGTTACTTTTATTCAATGTGATTTGTAGTTGTAATTACAGTCAAACCTGTGTGCACCTCTATTGAGCAGCCACCTGTGTATAAAGGCCACTCTTCATAACCCCAAAATGACACTTTCTTAAGAAATCAACCTGGAAAGAAAGGCCAACTGTCTATAAAGGTCATTTTTCTCAGGTCCCAGAGGTGACCGTTATAGACAGGTTTCATTGTAGTTATTAAATAGAAGTGGTCTATACAGCATTGCTAAGTAGAGACTGTTGTGCGTGCATGGGCTGTAGCAGGATCAGTCTCCTGCAAGTTTTATTGCAAGATGGCCCTAAGTGATGTGTTGTATCTGTAATGCGCCTCTACTGTCCAACAATCTCATATGGCATTGGTTATGCAAATCCACCTCAAATTTGAAATTGAAATCATTTTGATAAGGGAGATCTGATTGAATTTTGCTATTTATTATTTCACTAGCTGCGCCAGGACCAATTGCAGCACTCATCTTAATGCATCTCAGTCTATCAGGTTGAGGGGTGAATAAGGTGGATGAATAGAAACGCACCAATACGTGGGCTTCATCTGCCGACTTTCTTACTCTCGTTTAAATAACATTCACTTCGCTGTCTCAGCAGCCTTCGTGATGGCCAGCCACTGTAAACTTCAGTGAATTACTTTGACTGGAGTTATTTAGGGACATTGATTTACTGTGTTGTCCACAAGTTCAGTCTTTTTGAGGAGAATTTACTCTCATTGGTTATCATTTGTTTGTTAACTTGCAAACAGAAGTCTGACGTTTTATAGACTGTGCAATAACAATGGTCCCTCGCCGGTCTCACAGGTTGGTCACCCGTGAGCGAGCTACCAGAAGGACGAAACATTGTTCCATGCATGCAGCGAAATAGATGATAACGAAACTGACGAAACTGCGATGAAAAAGGGTCATTATGCTCCCATTCGGAGAAGATGGCCTTCCCGTTGCGATTTCTATAAAAGGGCAGTCCGGAAATTAATGATCTCGAAGAAGAAGAGCTCAACGGAGGACGTGCTTTACGCATTCCGAGGGTACTTACAGACACACCGACAGACAGGCGACATAGCACGTTTAGTATTATGGGATTTTGATGAAGGTACCGATGGAAAGTGCGTTCTCTTTTACAACAAAAATACATATCATGTAAACCTCTTCAGAAATGTGGATGTAGATCAAGTCAGCAAACTTATTCAATATTTTAGAGCTTCAACCCTTATGTTTGAGTCTTTTTTAAAGATTGAGAAACGTTTAGGAGGAGGAATCTTCCATTTGAGTGCAAACTGAACAGGAACATAGACAATATCATTCCAAGTGACAGCGATAGATTCTGCTGAAAAATTGAAAAGCATTTGGATTCCCTCTAACCCACCCATTCAGATTCCTTGCATTATGCAATTAAATTTGGTTGGTTACGTCTTTGCAGGCTTTGTGACACTTGTGAAAATTTGATGGTCAGCGGAGGCAGTCCTGATATCGCGCGCAAGGTGGAAGAATACCTGTGGAGACGAGCATTCTATGATTTGATTCAAGTCTTGAAGCAGGACAAGAAGGTCTGTATTACTATGTACCTAACTGTTTATCATTGGCCACAGTGTGTGCGGTTGTGCAGACATATTTTAAAATAACTGGTAGAAAGTACATTTATTGTTAAGTAAAGATGCATACAATGCCGCTTCACCAATATTACCATAATTCTGCAGCCAATTATTGTGATAGTAAATGAGCTGTGATACCATGCGGATCAAACTGGCTGATCCGGTTAGAGCCTGGTTCTTCTACTTGGTTGTCACATATGTTAAGTGGGTTGTGATATTGACCAAGGTAATACTAGCAGGGTTTCACTGTACATGTCAAATGACAATTTGTTGATGCTATGCTAGCCGCCCTCAGCTGTTAGTACCTGTGTGCTTGCTTTGTGTAGGCTGTGTTTGCCATTCCTGTGATTCGTAATTTTAAAATTGACGTCAGCCCACATCTGCAATGATATGACTTGATTTTTTCACGATGAGGATTGTGTTGAATTTCTGTCACTGTGCATTACATGATGTACTCTTTGACTATGCTCGTGTGTATTTTCTTCCCAATTCAGGCCCTCTCAACTGACAAAGCACTGTCTGCAGCATACGCATTACATCTGAACAACGCCATAGGATTTTATCATCATTTGCTAGCCAAACTCAAGCAATTCTTTCCTGGATTGGCACATCTGGACTCTATCAACCCTCAAGGACAAGCCCCAAATGTTGGTATGTGAGCTATTACTTGCCGTTGTCTGATTTTGTGTTGCACAAATGAAATGAAGATGTTACACAAGGTATGAGCCGTGAAGTAGGAATATCATCACATCAGATCTGTCTTTTGACAATGCTACTCGGATATCCATAGTTGCCGATCAGAAGTAAAAAAGATTTCTCTCATCCTTCTGTGCATTTTGTCTTAGATTAACCCAATGTGATTTGGCTGTCTGAATCTATTTTCCAGGCACCTATGCGGATAAAGATGAATTGGTCACCTGGGCTTTGAAAGCATATCAACGATGTCTCATCTACTTAGGGGACCTAGGTATGTCTATTTAATGGCAGTTAAGTTAACACTCTTAATGACTTGGGTTCCTTTGGACGGCCGGTGATGGTCTGTTGACGGGCAACTGTGGTGCTCCTGCTCCAACTTACATGTGTCTGTGGACTGAAAAACTTTGCTATTTCATTTCCATGCTCTCCTGGTACTTTGCTCTAGCTCGCTACCTGGTCGACGTCAATGGCAGCTATAGTGCTGTGCTGGCTGAGCGTTTCTACCATCAAGCAATAATGGCATGTCCGGCTAATGGTACGAAGAAATATCAACGGCCACCATTTTTAATTTACAAGTGTTCTGTTTAAATGACCGATTTCACTGTCTGACTGCATTGCTTTTCGCACAGGGATGCCTCACAATCAGCTTGGTACATTGTACCTTGGCCAGGATCGCCCGTTCGAAGCAGCATATCATTACATGCGCTGGTATGGGGCTTCTGCATACGTTAATTGCTCTTGTGAAGGAGATTGTCAGTTAAGCAGCTGGCTTTGTCTGTGCTGTTCTTGTCAGGCAGAAGTAGTTGCATATTGTTCTGATAATATGCATGACGTATAGATTTGTTTGTTCAACAACTTGTCTCGACAGTCACGTTGCTGAGCAAAGCTTTGAAGGAGCTGCGGAGAATCTCAAGCGGCTTTTTGAGAAGAATCGTCTGTCCTTCCAGGAGATCAGCGCCAACAATAATCAGGATGGGTAAGGAATGTTGCCATGCCGATTTGATTTGTACTATACTAAGATGCCGCGATTCCTGAAGACGACCAATCAGCTGGAATTGTTGGCTATGATGTAGCTGCATCTGTCATGCATTGGCAAGCGAAAGCATCACATGATTCATAAACTATAATGTTGCATATTTCTGATGAATGATATGTGGCTATAATCCATAATTATGCAAAATAATTAAAGCCATGAATCTTCATAAGATATTACTCTGAGCACATTTGCTGCACAGTTGTAGATGGGATGGTGTCTTCCATGTCCAACGGAAGTCCCGCTCAATTCTCATTTCTGTACAGCAACTGCTTAAAAGTGGCAAGGTTGAACTCGATTGAACTAATGCAAGTAATAAATCCATGTAGTCAATCAAATAGGAACTTTAGTTGCCAGTCAGACGCCTCGGGCTGATTTCCCTTCCAGTCGGCTCATAGATTTGATGTAAATTGTGCGGTTTAATTGCTACGGGTCCACATAAGAGCGAGTTTGTTTATCCAGCTAATTAGTGGATCAGTAAGTCAGTAAAAGGCAAGTGTGTTCAAACTGTGTGAATCATAAATGGTATGAGGACATCAGGCATTGGCAGATTAACGCTGGATTAACTTTTCTGGTTAATCATCCTGTGACTAGTTACGGTTTTAATCATTTACATTTAATTATTTAAATAGCATAGATGACAACTGAGGTGTGATTCAGTGCTGGTTTAAGTTTGATTTGTATTCAATGGTACTTTTGTCTCTTTGTAAAGTCACAGCGAAAAAGACGTCTTTTGCATGGGTTTTCTGCACCTGGAAGAATATCTGTTCGGTTTCAACGTGTAAGTGTAGGATGCCATTTGTTCTTCTATCAGATGTGATGATTGAATGATGCGTGGTCTATGAAGTGCCTTCCTTCTTGCAATTGCAGCGTGCAACCAGATGAGCTAACGGAGCTCTGTCAGTTCATTGTCAATGGATGCCATAACTTGCTTTCGTCCAATCTCAATCGGCTGCTATGTGAACTGGACAAGGACAGGCAAGACGATGCATCGATGGCTGCCAACTCAGAACTGCCCTCGCCCATGTTCATGGTTAAGTTGTATGCCATGTGCGTCATGAACCTGACCTCACTCCAGACCAAAGGTAGGTCACATGTCACATTGTCACTTGTCGGCTGTATGGTTGACTGATGGTTGCGATTTCTAGAGAGGCTCGTGGTAATGTTCGACTGCAGGCTCCGAACTGGCCAGTGCTGCGTCCACCTTCCTTCTGGCAATGATCTCCCGCCTGCTAGACCACACCCACAACTGTGTCAGCATCATCATGAAACACTATGCCCCTGGCAACGGCGCCGATGCAGCCTCCGACGGGGTCAACGGCCACCTTCCACGTGACAAGGTCGACCAGTCCACCTTCGATCGCACGTTAGAAGAGAAGAGACGCCATGTAAAACTCACCATGAATAAGAGGAAACGTGCTAGATGCCGACCGAGACAGATGCATAATGCCAATTCATCTGATGGTAACGAGGCTGCTGGCAGTGATTACTCAGATAGCTATTTCTCTGAGAACAGCGAAGAAGACGATCTTAGTGAAGGTGACAGCCATCCATTCTACCTCATTCTACCTCCACATCTTAGCTGCTTACATGTGATTGTCAACCTACCTGTCTGATATAAATCTGTTTTTGTCTTGACAGGCGACCTTGCTGACGCCAACTTGTCGAGTTCGTTCTCAGACAGCGACTGGAATGTGACGAGCGACGAAGACCGCGATGACCAAGCGATTTATTCTTCTGCCGCGCGCGGCCATCGTCCACTGGAGCAGCGCGAGAAAGTCCGCCTTCAACGCCTGGCCGACGCCGCCTCGTCTGTTGCTAACGATAACTTGCCACTGCCTGAGATTGCGGAACAGTGCAACGGCATCGTTACAAGACTTCTTCGGTCGACAAATGAACAGCGTGGTGACAATTTGCGCGGTCGCGCCTTGCGGCTGATGAACGATCGCGGCTACCTGGCCGTCGTCAATGCCGTATGCGCGTGGTTGATCAATGTTCCCGACACCCTAGCCACCTGTGCCTTGGTAAGTGATTCACCAATTCCAGCTAAACGGATGACGTCTATCGAATGGACAGGCTGCGGTAATCTCGTCCTATGTCAGCCAACATGACTTGATCGCCTGCGAATACTGTACTATCTGTTTGAAAATGACATCAACTTTGTCTCTTCGCAGAAAATGCCGACTGTTTTGCAGACGTTTGTTGATCTATTAAATGAGCTCCCGTGGAAGGATTGCGTCGCATCTTCAGGTACGTATCACCCGTTGACCCTGACCGATGACCGCCTTGGACAGGTGACTGTTGTGTGAGGGCGACTACGAATGCGGGACCTGCCTCCTCAGTGATGGCCCTTAGAGGTATCTGCTTGCAGGATGCGCTGTAGCTTGTGTGCTTTCTTCTACATTTGTAGCCACGCCACACCTTCTAGCGGAGACAGCGGCGCTCGTTGGCTTACTCAACCTACCCGACCCCACCTCGGACGACCGCCATAGCACTGCAACTGCCGACAGCAGCCTCGTTGTGAACAGCATGAATGAGGTGAATTGGCCTCGCATCTGTCTTCTGGCTGCTGTGGTGATAGAGAGGCCTGTTACCAGGTGAATTACTTACTTGTCCTTAGCATACCTATATTTAAGCGTCTCCTTCATCAGGTGAAATCTAGAATTCTTCAGTTGAGATCCACTGGACTGGTCCTTGCAGCAAGACAGGTGGGTGGTGGTGGTGGTGGTGGTGGTCAGTCAGTCGCACTGCTTTGTCCTGTGACGGCCAATGAGTAACAGTGATCCTTTCGTTGTCAAGCAGGATTGCCTTGCGTTAGCTTACGACGAGAGCCGAGATCTCTTTGTTTTCAACGCATCCTTGTCCCCAGGCCACAACATCAATGACAACCAAGCCTCGCTTCAGTCAGCTGCCTCACTTTCTCCTCACCAAGTAGGTGCTACGCAGTCTCAATTTGATGCCATCAGTGATGCTTGCGTAGTTCGTTGCGTTGTTCTTTCTCTAATTTTGATCGTTTTCTTTTTAGGATTTGCCGAAGAAGAAAGATCTAATGCAGAACCTGGCACGGCAAAAGCTTGAGGTGATTACTGTTGCCATGGCAATGGGATGCGCTCAATTTGTGCCGGCTTCCTTCCAGGAGCTCGTTCCTTGGTTTACGTGCTGGATAATCGGGAAAATGTATCGATCTGGGTTGGTTTAGCTCTCCTTTTTCTGCATATTCCAGTTCGAATTGTCCGAGTTGGAAAGCGCCCTGAAGTCGTCTACCGTGCTAGCGTCTCGCGTTTTGTCGCCATACCTTGTCGTCGACGCACTGGCGCTGTGTCGTCATTTGTCGCTAGTGCGTTCACTGGTGAAAAGCGGAGAGTTTATTGTCATCGTGCCGACAGTCGGTGAGTCGCTTGTGGCGTTGGTACGGACGAGGAGTGATACTTCATAGCTCATCCCTGCTGCTAATAAGATTGGCAAGAGCAAAGGTCCATTGTGAACCGGAGGCAATGCTGTAACTGGGCCTGACTCAGTCCATTAGGGTGCATCAGATCATTGTCACATATGTCAGCACTTACATTCTGGCATCAAGGCATGATGATCATATTGATGTTGCAGTGATTTCTGCCCTGGATGACTTGAAGAAGTACAACCCTGGTGCCAGAGAGGCCATACGTTTCCTGGAAGAGGAATTCAAACACGGCAACAAGTGAGTCGCTATTGCTTCCTTCTTTGTTTGTTTGTTTGTTTGTCAATAATTTCATGTTGAAGACACATTCTGTCCAAATAGCACGGTTCGCCATGATACAAGTCTGTAGTGGGCACGCGCTGTTACGCCATCCCACTCTCACTTAGTCGCCTCGCTGGCACTGGTCGGTCGCCTTTAGCTTCTCTTCAGATGCTTCTTCACGCCGTCCAGGGCTGCTTCATACTCGCTTAGTTGACACACCCTGATTGCAATGCTGCAAACCTCATACACTGTCTCGTTTTCGTTGTGGTTTTGGCATGTCTGTGACTATTTTGGGTAGTTTGCGGTCGACCGTCAAATTGTTTCGCACCCTTCGTATCGATGACTGCATCATGTAAAGTAACCGACAGTCACACGTGCTGTCATGGCCAACCACGCACTGCGGCATGCGGTCGTACTGCTGTTTTCGCGTTGTGTGAAAGGACGCGGCTGTTTCTGTATCCCCGTGTACCCGGCCCCTTTAATCCTGGGTCATCAGTCACAAAGCGACAGTCAATTAGATATTGTGAGTGGTTGTGGCGCTGCGTTATAGTGATTGACGCGGTTAACGCCACGGTCGAAGTGGGTAACCAGTGCTGTCAAATCGTAGGATAGTTTCGTTCAAGATCACCGTTTCTGTCGAAAAAGTACCGTTACACGAACGATTGCTATTGTTTCTTCTCGTCTATCTAAAGCCGACACTCGACAGCGCCGCAAAGCGTACGAGCAAGTGCTCCCGTCGTTTTCCTCTTGATTTAATGGTTACTTTGAAATCAGTAGAGTCTCGGAGCTCGTCATTGCTGCAGAGGCTTAGAACTTGTTCGGTGAGATTGTGCCTTTTGTGTGTTGCTATGGTTAACTCAAGACTACTCGTGAACGGAGGCTTGCTTTGTTTTCAGATGGCTGCGTGCCCAGAAGGACAACGAGGCTTCCAACGATCCAGTCATTGTCAGGAAAAAAAAGAACAGAGATATGGAGGAATGGTAAGAGGGCGGGGTTAACCATGGCAGCGTTTAAGGCTATGGCTCTGTTTGATTTTGAACGGCGTCTTTCGTCTTGGTTGTCGTTGATAGGCGATTCATCCAGGTTGTTCTGTGCTGTGCCTTCTTCGCCAAATCAGCAGCAATGGCCAACCGCACTGAGAGTCAAGTGACCCTGTTGACAACAGACCTTGGCTTCAGCGGTCAACGGAATACGCAAGGGACACGGTCGTCAACCGCTGCCCTCGATTATTGCGCCCGCAACCGCATTGCCGTCGAACCAGTTGTGACGTTCTACAAAAGGTCAGATGACAATGCAAGGCCCCCTTTGCAGTTGATGCACGTTGATGAAATACATTTGAATAGTTACATGAGGCACGAGAGATTGAGCAACGGCCCTTGTTTAGCCGTTCGCCTAGGCCAGTTCTCTTTGCTATCTTTGACTTCGTTGCTGCTGCATTTGAACATGTGCGAAGGGTAATAATAATGATGATGAAACAGAGACGAGTCAATATTCTTGGTGATTAAATTTTTTCTTTTCCCTTGTCCCTTGGTGGTTGCATTTGCTTTCTTGTAATTGATTGGCGATTGTTTTTGATCTCGTAGGTGGTCTGCTCTTTTAGCATCATGATTGAATGTTCTCTGGTGTGATGAATGAAGGCAGCTTTCCTTCCGAATGGTCGCCAAGTGACACGCATGGTCAAGCCATCCTGGTTCATTCCACAGCTGACCAGGACAGTGCTCCTCGCGAGATATCCTTCTTGGACTGCTCCTGTGGTAGCCTTCGTCTTGTTGCTCGTGTTCATTTCCTGTTGGATGAGGTGACTGGCAACGGGTGGCACGATCGACGCACCATGCCCATTTGCTTACCCTCGTTTCTGACCCAAGCGAGAAGAGAATGGCATCGGATCAACCTGGTTACCAAGCAACATGTTCGTGATTAGCATTGGAGTTGCACGACATCAATCAATCCACGTGTGCTGCTGCGCGTGCGCGTATTATCCTGCGACAAGGGCTGAGAAAGAGAGAGAACATTTTAGCACTTCAATCAATAATTGACACGATCTCTATGTTATTCAATGTAGCAGATTATGTGTACTGTACATCAGGAGAGGACAATGCTCCTTGTTCAGCTCTTGTTGTGTGGCGCGTGGCAGCATTAATCCCCAGCTCGTTCAGTCTATTCCACGCCATCAAGCCACTTTTCTGCCGAATTAATCACAATATGACTACTCGTGTTCTTAGTTGTCAAGTAGCCTTTCAGAGGATCATGTTGTTTGCTGATAAAGCACTCACAACAGACTTTCACTTAATTGGATAGAAGATTAATTGTCAAAGAACAAAAGAAAGTCCTTGCAATGCAATAAATAAGGACGTAGCCGACGAAACCTACATTGCTTCGTGTTAAGAAAGCGAGTACACGTTGCATTTGTCTCATTTTTGTAATAATAGACTTGCCCGCAGACGCGTTTCGCTGCAAGCGCACTTTTAAGAGCACTAGGTTGTCTAAGGACCTGCTGATCGCTCCTGCGGTTTACGAATATCTTGAAGTGTGTCTGAATCTTGGTCTGAACTGCAAGAGGCGTGCAGGTGCGCGGTCTGCCCCGTGTTGCTCTGATTGGTTTGCAAGGCGACTTCGCAGCTGCATTTAACGGCGGTCTTTCCCTCGATGAACAATGCAAAGCGCTGTGTGATTGGGTCTCGTTCAAATCTGGAAATGAAAACAAATTAGCTGCTCACCTTATTTGGTGAAATCCCGCATTCCGCTGACATTGTCTGCAAGTGCCGCGTGCCGATTAACAAGTGGCTTCTGTTGAACAACCACCGATTACCGCAGCAATCGAATTGAATCAGTTTACCCGCCCGCGCGCCGCCAGTCTGTCCGCGTGCGCCCGCCTGACTCGCCCTCTCGTCTCCTTTCTGTGTTGGTTGGACAGGAGCTGTGCCTCACACACCAGCTCACCGACGTACGTCGAAGCGCACCGACGTCAAACGACGCGTGTTCAAACGCTGCCAACCTCCCGAGCAGGACACAACAATAGTGATGGCGGTGTCGTGACTTCTCCCAACGGATTGCTTGGCTTTTTGGTTGTGTGTTTGTGGGTTATTTATTTGTGGCCATCTACGGATTCTCTGGTTTGTTGGTCTGTCTGGGCAATTTCGCATAACCGCGTTGGCCTTGACACCGTTTATTGTGCAAGGAATCCCGTAATTACGGTTTGTGGTTGTCTCATCGAGGGCCGTTTCATACTCGTTTCGGATGTGCGGTTTCTGACGGCTCACAAACTTGCCGCCTGGAGGATTGTAGGCCGAGTTGTCTTACCAACTGGCAGCTTGAAAGTTGTTGCTTGAGTTACCGAGCGCATCTGTTGATTTTGGGAGCAGGAATTGCAGCAGTTCAGCAGCCATGTACCAAGGAAGACACACGGTGAGAAGATCACATTAGAATGAGTCGTCCATTGATGTTATTTCAAAACCTGTCGGTTTCTTTGCTTCATCGTTTTCGTCATTCTAATGTGTATGGATGCTGTTCTAGACTCCACATCAGCCTGCTGGCCAACCCTTCTCGAAGTTCTCTGTCACAGAGGCATGCGATCGTATAAAAGAGGAGTTCAGCTACATGCAAGCGCAGAACCACAGGTGCTATTTCAACCATGGTTTATCGTGCTCTTCACAATCGTAAACCGGGTTGAATTGAGTTTATTTTTGTTTTTGGTTTGTTGTCCTGCGGCGTTATGGCCTGACACAGTCTACTCGACAAGACCTTATTATGGAGAGTGTTTGACGGCTGACCAAAGCGACTCATGTTTGAATGCCGTGTTGAGGTGGTTGCTCGCGACGGCAAATCGCTCTGAGTGCGATCTCATCGAGCGTGACCGGATCGTTCTTCTTCGTCGATTATTGCTTTCTTGTGGCACACAAAAGCCACTTCTGTCAGTGTTTGAGTGGTGTTTGAGCATCCTTGTGGCATGCAGTGGTCGGACACAAATTGATTTCGTACTGAACTCATCCCCATTGAATCGAAACCCTGAAACGATCCTGGTCACCCCTGCTGTTTGATGGTCCGTCGCCATCACACGCAGGCAGTGATAGTTTGCAGCTCCTTGCCGCTGTTCCCGTCCTAATCCGCTACTTAGCTGGCCGTTTGAACGATCCTTGTTCCCTATTATTTTATCTACTTTCTTGATGTCCACTTTTTTGTCCTTCTCCGACGGAATCCTAGACGAATCAAAGCAAAAAGCAAAGCTTGCCTTGTTGTTCGTGGGGATATCTAGTTTCACCTTTTCTTGTGTGTGTATCGCATGATTGCCTTTCGTTTGAATGTCTATTTGTGTTGTTTTCAGTTTGAAACTTGAGTGTGAGAAGCTTGCCAGCGAGAAGACAGAAATGCAACGACATTATGTGATGGTGAGTGCACTTTGACCATAGTTTGTAACCCATGAGGAAACTCCTTGTGATTTCTCACTCAACGCTTAGCTGTTTACTGCGGCCCCTTTCGGTGTAGGTGGCACATCCCCTCCCAAGTCCCAAGTTAACCATCCCGCTTACGCTTCAGGCTGCGCTCGCCTTGATTTCTTAGATCTTGCTGTTGTTAGAACAGCTTCGTTTTGAAATAGTGGAAATCTGGTAGTAGAATGCTCGTCCGGTGTGCCCCTCGTAACGTGTGATTCCTGAAACATCAGTTTGGCTTTTTCTGATTGCTATTTCTGGAAGTTTCGTTGCCATGTTTATTCTGTGCTACAAATGACTGTTGCTGTTTCGAGTTGTAGAGTGAAGGGGACGAGCAGGACAGAGTTACGTGTTGGCCACGCTCGACTAACGTTGTTTAATCAAGCGTTTTGTAATTGCCTTTTCCCTGGCTTTGTTTTATCACTGCCTCTGTGCTTGCTCGGCGAACAACGGCTAACAAATGTCGTGTTCAAGTAGCGTGCAATTTCGCGCCGGTCCTGACTGGCTTTTGTTCGTGTTTGTCATTGTCTTGTTGTTCTGCCGCTGTGAAGGGCTCTCGCTGAATCCTATTTTTGTTTTTTTTGTGTCGTTCCTATGGTTTGTCCGTTGTGAATGTTTCCTACACTGTTCCCTATTCACAGTCTCCTGTCGTTGATTATGTGAAGCAGTTCACCTTGGCCCAGGTGTTCTCTGATGTGCCACCATGCACAGTGCCGTCTCTGCTGGAATCGTTATGTTTATGCTTCACTGCTGTTGCACATGACTTGTGCTGTCTTTTGTCTGATTTCGTTTTGCTTCAACGACGTTCCTTCGCCTCCTCCGTCTTTGTTTCCTCGCCGTGTGTGTGTCATTTGCGTGTTTTCTCTGTTACATGGTGTGTGGTGAAGCGTGTCCCGTTATCTCTTACTTACACTTTCTTGCTGTGGCAATTTGCCGCCCGCCCCTCGTGCTCGCCTGGCCATGCTGCTGATGTTCCTTGTCGCACTTTCAGCTCAGCATTTCATCTTGCCCCGTGCATTGTTCTAATAAATGACCGAGTAAAACACATATTGATTTTTTCACAAATTGACTTTCGAATTTAACTGTGCAAATATTTGGTCGGTCGACATGAACTCAGTTGGACTCTGCGATTGCAGTTGGCGTCATGAATTTTGTTTGCCTTCTTCAACACTATGCCTGCTGTCGTCTTGCCGCTTACCGTCGTTGGCTGAGAATAGGAAATTGACATTTCTCTCCATTTAACCCTGAACCAACCACACCACCCCTTCCCTTCGTCGTATCATGAGATGCCGTATTTATAGTTTAATTTGATATTCTTCAATGAATTTATTAATTCTATGAAGGACTGAACTTCTCATGATATTTTGCCACGTGTTTTTATTTGTGTAAAACTGCCATTGGTTGTGTGTTACCCCT
The DNA here is from genome assembly GCA_900245855.1 of Calvadosia cruxmelitensis. Lineage (NCBI taxonomy): Eukaryota > Metazoa > Cnidaria > Staurozoa > Stauromedusae > Kishinouyeidae > Calvadosia > Calvadosia cruxmelitensis. Next base: position 19,385 of record OFHS01000298.1, read on the forward strand.
TGGACTTTGGTCGATTACTGAAAGCCATTGATTCAATCGCCCCTGACGATGTGTTCTGTGTTCTATTTTCAGTATTATGAGATGTCATACGGATTAAACGTTCAAATCCACAAACAGGTGAGCCAAACTCCTTTTTTGTCGTCGTAGTGTTGTTGATTTTGTTATTGATTTGGTTGCCTTGAAGACGTGTTGCTACGTACCAGCCCTTGAGATCCTTGGTTGGTTTTTACTGAACTGCCCAACAGAATGTGGGATGTTTTTGTTGTCAACGTCTGCTGATCTCTGATTTTTGAGCCTGTGGCTTGGTGATGGATCCTTTTTTGTGGATTTGGGTGTTTTTGTTTGGTACACGCCGATGAATTGCTGCCTGTTTTCTTTCTGTTTCTTTGGGTCGGCGTGTTGCGGTCGGGCATATGTGGTTTTGCGGTTGCCACACGGACATTCCACTCTGTGTCATGCTCCCTTGCAATGAGCTTGCCTGCTGTGCAATGAAGCTGCTCTTGTGGCTGGGTCGTCTCCTGCATTGTTGTCTTGCGGCCCGCTGTCGTCTCCTCCTCCTATCCGCACACGTCATTGTTGGCTATTCTTGCGCTGTTCAGTCTTGTTGACCAAGCGTTTATCACGGCACTGTGCCGCACGTAGTTTTCCTCACTTTTTGCCTTTCTTGCAGTTACACGCGTCGTCGTGCGGAGTTTTGTTGACATCCTCCCTCACTCTCTTGTATAAACAGGCGTGCAAACTCGTCATACTATCTCAGCATTCTTTGGTTGCCGCTTGTTCTGTGCACAGTAATTAGAGCCAACTGTTGGCTTGTGTTGAGACGAGGCCACTTGGCGCTCACTTACCACTCTGCCGCCATCACGTGTGCGCATTGAAATGTTGTTATACCTTGCGGCAACTTTAGCGGCTACTTTGTGGCCGTGTGCTGGGTTGTCAGTCACACGCCTTTCGTTCATGCACGACTTGATGATGATGACTTTGTTGCATTGTTTGTGTTTATCTGTTGTGTTCTGTGCGTTTATCCCAGACACTGTGATGACGCACACGAATCCGTTCCGTACGGCTGCTTCCCGCTGTGCTGTTGCCCTGGCGACGAACCGCAGCCGTCATCTGATTTGCTTCACTACACTACGCGGTCGCGACCGCAATCAGCGCATCCGCCTTGCGGCAAGTGCGGTTCGCGAGTCGTTTGAATAGACTGGGATGATCTGACTGTCATTGTGTTGGACGAAAGCGGTTTAAATCACTTGTTTGCGGTCGAGCGATTATCATACCAATTACCGCAGAATGGCCAATCAGCACAATGTGGTGCGCAATGTGTTGACGTTTGACGGTGAGAAAACAGCAGCACACGCCGCGGCTGAAATCCGATGCGCCTTTCTCCTCGAACCAAACCAGTCAGCTGTAGAGCTTCGCATCACGCTGAGAATTACATTCACAGCGAAGTACTCTCTCCCGTTTACGTTGCACTGCTTGGACAATCCTTGCAATTTCAAGTTAAATAATTCATATCACATTTGTGCCGTTCAGATGTGTCTGGCTGGCGGTTTTGCAATCCAGTTTTGAGCGTTCAGTCGTCTGTTGCTTTAGCGCCAAACAATAATGTCTTGGCTTTGGCACGCTTGATTGATTTCTGCGGCTTTTCCACCTACTGACGCCGCACTGGGACCCTTTTCTTGTGATATTGTTGACTATAATATCTCATTCATTGCGGGTGATATTTGTATTTGTACTCCATTCAGTGGAGGGTGGCTCCGCTTGCCGTTTGGCCTTGTTTGGGTCGTGGCCAGTGATGCGAAATTCCCCTCATGGTTGCAATTCGTTCTGCTTCCTTGCCGCTGACTGGATTTGCGTGACTCACTGACTGGTTTTTAATGCATTTCTGCTGTGTTTTACTATGAAATCGACTGTCATACTTCATAAATTATTATATTGTTGCAATTTGCCTTCTCTTTCAGACCGAAATTGCCAAACGACTCAACGGCATATGCAATCAATTGTTGCCATTCCTCACGCAAGAGGTAAGAATTGCTCGCAACTGTTGCAAATTGCTTTGAAACGCGCATTTGATTTTCGAGCAAATAACTTGTTCTCGCTGTGTTTAATTACTGTCGTCTGAAAAGGCACAGTTGGTGTTCGTCTCGAGCGGTCAACCACCACGCGTCTGTCATTGACAACGCTCTTGCAACCCCGCTTCATTGCTGTTAACTTGACCCTCTGAATAGCATTGCGGTGATCTGTCTGGTCCAACTTAGACGACCACTGAATATTGCCCTGTGAAGTGCCATAGCGAGTGGCGAGAGCGACAGTTTGTGTTTCCTATAGACGTGTTGACATCACTCCAAACTTGCCACGTGTTAATCCAGCGCACGCCAAGCATCTCCTTCACGACTCCATTGTCAATGTCACAGATACTATTACAAGCACAAAACAAACCACCAACCATGAAATTCACATTAGCTGAGAATGGTAGCCTGCTTTGTGCCGTGAAATCTGCTGGTTGTGGCTTGCTAAGACATGTCGGTTAGCTGTCAGATGATGACGCTAAGTGCCTTGAGAATTTCACGATGGTGACAACTGACCTTAGCTAATAGGCAGCCTTCGCAACTATCAATTCTGTCAAACGGGGCCCCTTGTTTTGACGTTGTTACACCATCAGCTTGTCGTAATGTAACAACAGCGGGAGATTAGTTGCTTTTGCAAGGCATTGTGTTCCAAATGGCAAAGTACTTAGCATCTAACTTCAAATGCAGTCCGCAAGAGTGAAGCTGGATGTTTCCCTTTCCGTTCCCCTACAGTGTGCTATTTATATGCCACATTGGAATGTCACCATGCTGCTGGTGCTCTTCGTGTATGTGATGCGAAATCGTCTTTTTTGTTCCCTCCCAGCACCAGCAACAGGCCTTACAAGCCATCGACCGTGCAAACCAGGTCACAGTTACAGAGCTCAATGCTGTCATTGGGGTAAGTGGAACGCTTGTCATGTCAACTGGTAGTTTCTGCAGGGCTCACTCTGCAAAATGTAGGCCAGAAAGCGCCATATACAATGTATGAAATTGTTGTGATGCTGCTTCTAGTTCCCCAGCTAAGAATATTTCCATTGCTACTTTCACCTGAAGCAGTTAGATTGCACTCTTTACGTAATATAATTATAGGGTGGTAGCAGACTGTTTCAGCCCTAGGCCTGCTCCCCCTCCCCCCAATTCATCTCTCCTCTCTCTCTCTGTGTAAATTGTGAGGTGCTTCTACCTTAGACTTTGGAGACGTTTTTAATGCAGGTTCTTCATTTCTATCTTAGCAACAACTTCACCAGCAGTCTGGTCTACCTCACACGCATCCGCCTGGTGTTCCACTGCCACACCCTGGTCTACCTCCGCCGCACCTTCCACCAGGCACTGGCTCAGGCTTACTGACGCTATCCAATGCACTCTCCTCTGCGCCACATCTTCCCATCAAAGAAGAAAAAGGTAAATGACGCAATAGTTTTATGTCTGCTGATGTTTCATTATTGCAGTGTTTGAACTGTGGCCATCTCTGTGACAATTACTGTTGTTATTTAAAGGCATGGATGCTTTCATACTTGCTCATTTGGGCCCCTGCGATACTGTTTGCTTTTCCTTTCTCTATCTGTCGGGTGTCTGTCATTTGTTTATCCGTCGGCATGGTTTAAATGGTCGTAATTATGCCAATTGTCAACATAGACCTCTGAAGTTGCTTTGTGGGAAATGCATGACACTTGCAACCACAGTGTCATACTGACCTTCAGTGTTTCACCATTTTGTTATGCTATAGTATATTGTGTTATGTGCCTGACTTAAGCCAACCTTGTTCTCATTATCCTATCTTTCGTTCTCTTCCTATCCACCCTGATGATGACGTCACTCACCTGTTGCAGATCGCGTGGTAAGTGACAATTGATGTGACTTAACTAGAAGGAGCACTTTTAATTAATCATTTTATTATCAGTTATAAACGTTGTATGTTGGTCTTTTAAGAACTCTGTCTCACCCGTTGGACCAAAGTATCGCATTGGCACGGCGGACAGTCATTCGTCTCACGACAGTGGCGAAGACAACAGAGGTAAGCTGATGCGGCCACTTTCGCGAGGCCTCCTGCAGGTTGGTTGCGCGTCGTGTTGTGCCCCCTTATAATCCTTCTTCGTGCTAATTTTGTTTCTTTTTGGCAGTGTCATCGTCGATCAAATCAAAGCGGAAAAGAGAAGAGAAGGAGTCGTGCGTAAGTAGCAACAGACGACGTCCTAATATCGCTTATTGTGAGCTCTCACCACGTGCTCCATCACCCGTCTCCTTCTTGTTGCCATAGTGCTTAACTGGTTATTAGTTGTTGTTGTTGTTGCTGTTATCGTCAGGAGAGTGACAATGACAAAAGCGACGGCGAGTTGGTGGTCGATGACACGAACGACGTGAGTTGTGTGGATTTGAATATGAGCAGATCTAATGCAGCAGCGTGTGTCGATGGCACTTTGTTGCAGCGATTACTTCTTCCGTCGTGTTGATTGCCGTCCTTTTGGATTCGCAGGATAACTACTCACCAGTTCCCCCTTCGCATTCACTGAAACGAGTTGAAAACGGTGACTCATCGCCACCTCATTCGCGAAGCAATTCAGTCGAGAAGAAGCCAAAGAAAGACGGCGTCAGTGGCGGTGGACACGAAAGCAATGGTCCAAGTCAAGCCATGTCCTCATCATCGTCGATTTCACTTGGCCAGACCATCATTCATGGCAAGGTACGTAACACCAGAAGGAAAGCCACTAAAGCGCATGCGTAGTTTGGCCCGTGGAATGAGACTGATATCCATTGTTGCTGCAGAATGGTGAAACGAAATCCCACAGTGCTTTGAGTGCGTCGTCATCTCTCGGCTCATCCAGCCCTGGAGGTCGAGGTTCGCCAGCTAGTAAAATCTCGCCCCTCGGTAAGACGGCAAAGGATATCGTTCGCCATCACATGCGTCGTCGATTAGCATGAACCCACCCGCCTGATGTTCCATTGTTGTCTGTGTGTTTTTGCAGCGCCGACTCTCAGGCCTCCGATGTCGCTTAGCAACGGCCCTTATCCATTCACCTCGCACAGCCTGGGCACGTAAGTGAGATCGAGGCCTTTTGCGGGTCGATTGCGCGTCGTGTTGGGTTCCCCTTGTAATCCTTCTCCGTGCCGTTCTATTGCAGCGACCTCAGTCCTAGTTCGTTTCCGACCAGTTCATCGATCATGGGCAATTGTGAGTAGCCTTCTCTTATGATGCAACCTCCTTGTGATAATTCCAACGAATGAATCATAACGCCATCTTTGTCTTGCCTCTTTTCAGCTGTTCCTCCGTTCGGTCGACCGCCTTTGGTGAGCTTCATTGCGCCTGCTCAGTTGCAAGTTCTTGTCCTGTACATTTAAGTACATCTCTCGGGGTTGGATTGCTTGTGTCTTTGCTTCAACGTTTCTTGTTTAATTTTTACTGCGCGCAGGCACCGTACGACGTTCACGGACACTCTCGCAGCAGCGTGCTTCCTACGTTCGGCATTCCCAGTGGCAAACCAGCTTACTCCTTCCACGTGTCTGGCGACGGACAAATGGTGCCCGTTCCGTTCCCGGCCGACGCCCTGATGGGCCCCAACATCCCACGCCATGCTCGTCAACTGAGCACGCTCAATCACGGCGAAGTCGTCTGCGCTGTCACCGTTAGCAACCCGACGCGGCACGTTTACACCGGCGGAAAGGTACGAATCGGTCATTTGCTCCGTGGATCATTGAGCTCAGTTTCATTTGGCCGGTCGTTGTTCAACTTCACAAAAGATTGTCTTGTGATTTATAGGGCTGTGTTAAAGTGTGGGACATCAGCCAGGCTGTCAATCAGCCGTCGCTCAACAAACCCGTGTCTGTTTTGGAATGCCTGGTGAGTTGCTCTGCCGCAATAGCAGTCGATCATTTCTCATTTCTCGTCGTCTCTCTTGGTTCCGCTGTGTCGTTTTTGCGTTGCTGCTTGCAGTCCTTTCGCCGCCTGTAGTGATGTCAATTGTGTTCAATCTCGAAACTGAAATCTGCTGACATGTTCGCTGATCCTCCTCGTGGCGATTCGATCCTTGTTTCGATTCCACCTCTTCGGCTCGTTGATCATAATTATGTATCGTGTTGTTGATGGATGTTTTCTATCCTATTCGTCTTCAAACCTTTTGCAGAGGGACATTTACATAAGATCGTGCAAACTCCTCCCCGACGGTAGGACATTGATCGTCGGTGGAGAAGCGAGCGTCTTAACGATCTGGGACCTGGCGGCCTCGACTCCGCGCATCAAGCACGAGTTAAAATCGAGTGCTCCCGCCTGTTACGCATTGGCCATCAGTCCCGATTCGAACCTGTGCTTCAGCTGCTGTAGCGATGGCAACATTGCCGTGTGGGATTTACACAATCATTCGCTTGTGCAGCAATTTCAAGGACACACGGACGGCGCCAGTTGCATCGACATATCTCCAGACGGAACCAAATTGTGGACAGGTAAGCTAACCGTTGCGTGTCTTTCTCGTTGGCTAGACAGCGAGTGAGTGGCCCTCGGCAAGCCTTAACGCATATACCTACTTCGCCAACTGTGCTTCACAGTTAAAAGTGAATTGCTTTATCGTTCTTGTTTCTGCAGGGGGCTTGGACAACACGGTGCGCTCATGGGACCTGCGAGAGGGACGCCAATTGCAACAGCATGATTTCAACTCGCAGATATTTTCACTTGGTTACTGCCCGACGGGCGAATGGCTTGCTGTGGGGTATGTTGACCCCATTTGGCCCTGTGTTGACTGGATCGTTAGTTGTTGCTGTCTGCTGTGTGGTGGTAATGGGCTCTGTTCTTCTTCCGTGGTAGAATGGAGAGCAGCAACGTTGAGGTGTTGCACGTCAACAAACCAGACAAGTATCAGCTCCACCTTCACGAGAGCTGCGTGTTGTCGTTGAAGTACGCGACGAGCGGCAAATGGTTCATTAGCACTGGCAAGGACAACCTGCTGAACGCCTGGCGAACACCCTACGGCGCAAGCATATTCCAGGTGAGCAGACGCACCTAGTCGAAAGTGCAGGAGCCTTCATGCTCGTAGACGATGGCGTTGTTGTTGTTGTTGCTGTGATTGTGATAGCCTCTCTTGGTCGTTCTCTCGTTCAGTCCAAAGAATCTTCGTCGGTGTTGAGTTGTGACGTCTCCGTTGATGACAAATACATTGTGACTGGATCTGGCGACAAGAAGGCCACACTCTACGAAGTGATGTATTAAGGATACTACCGCATTGCATCATGGTAACAAAGAGCAATGCTGTCAATAGCATTGATACGCTGACCTTCCGCACCATGCCTCAACACATTCGCAGGCTGTGCTGAATCGACAGCGGGACAGCGTTCTAAGTTGTGCGGGATTTGCTCAGCAAGTAAAAAACTATAAGACGCATTCATACACGACTACTCGGGCCCGGTCTCTTTCGCCGCGAATTGGAGATGCGCTGCCGTCGGTAATCGCAGAAGACAAAATTTATTATTATCTGAAAACGGAATTTATGTCGTACACCCCTTTGTTTCTTTCGTTGGTTGTCATGACAGCAAAGTGTTGCGTTTCTGTCTGTCGTTTGGCCTCAGTCCTGTAGATGTTCCTCGCTCTCGCTGTACACACATTCGATATATGCTATTTATTTTTATATTGCGTCGTTGAACGTGCTGTGATCATGCCCGCTTTCGTCTAACTGCTCGTTTCTGTTGCGTCATTGCGCTGCTGGCTGACTTGGCTTTTGACGTGAACTGTCATCAATCGAACGGCTGCTATGTGGCCTCGTTTATCCGTCGTGAGTCTCGATCAGTTGATATACACTCTTTTCACTTACTTGTTCTTGTGTAAATAGCATTTGTACTAATAAACCGGCGGCCACGTGATTGTATTATCTGTCCATACCGTCTTCTCTCGGGAGGGTTGTTCTTTGCGTCGTGTTGAAAGAGAAAAGATGAAATAGAAAGGAATTACACGTTGGCTGGGATGGAAAGGCTTTATGTCTTCGGGATGGATTTGATCGCAATTCTTCTCTATTAAATGTGCTTTATCTTCCAGCGATCTGTTTGTTAAAGCATTGAGGATGTATTGTGATTTCGAAATTGTTTCTGGAATTGTTTCTTTCGCACATGAAAAGAACAGGTGTGAGTGGCACGTGTCCTATTCGATGGGGTCTCAATGGATTTGGCTCGTTTAAAGGCGCCACCTTTGTTCCAGACGAGTCACAATGGCGATGGAAATCAGGATCGAGGACGATCAGACTTACGACAGCGTGAAAATTTATTTAATTTTGTATTAAATAGATCATTCTACTCAGATTAAATCAATAACAACAAACGGTACCACGGCCAAAGGCAGCCCTGATACATTTTGGAATTTTAACGATTCGAGGCACGTGTTTCGCAAAAGGTCAATTAATATGAATCACAAAATGCATTTAGATTGCATTTAATCCGTTTTCCTTCTGCTGGCAGGCTAGATTCACAATGAGGCTAAGATGGAGCCCATGCCTCTTTCTGAAGAGCTGGATTGTTATCACGATATGCTCATTTGTGTATGTGGACTGCAGATTGATGACCGTGAAGACAAAGGGAAAGAACACCCTCTAACAAGGTGTGCCTCCATTGCTTCGATATGGCAGCACAAGGAGCTCTTTACTCTCTATTTAGAGTGCTGATGTATACTGCAATGGCATCTCAATGGACATTGTCAAGACAACCCGGTATAGGCCAGAGACTCTGCGTGCGCTAGACTTCAGTTCGGCTTTTCCCGAACATGATAAATGAGCGTATAGTCACAGCTGAGGCCTGCAGAGTCATCGAGGTGTGGTGTAGCTCAGACCTTGGCTCAGACGACATCTTATAGCCTTTTGTTAAACAGGATGGATTGCAAAAGACAGTAGTGTCGTGCATTGGGCGTAGGACCATCACATTCTTGGCTCTTGCCGTAGACCTTTTCACTGCATTTCCAATGTGGCTATCATTATATGATCTGACTAAGAAGAAAGGACCTTGATATGGTGAAGGGGATTCGATCGAGTGTTTCCTTGTGCGGCTTCCATTGCTGCGGAGAAACATCTCATGCGACCAGAATCATCGTTTTGTGCCATGAAGAATCAGTTTTGTTAGACGAAGCGACGACTATTGCCAAAAGTATTGATGAAGTGGGAGATGGTACATTTCCAACGGATAAGGAAAATTTCATTCCAAGTGAGATAACCCACAGATTCTGTAAGAGGAATGGACTGTCATAATTATGTGTTCTCTTCCCGCAGTAAATTTCGGTGGGAATAAACTTCACACTCTTATCCGTCACTCTCTCGTCCGCCTGAACTAGCATACTTTATGCTCAGTCAGTCCTTCATCGAAGCGAGGGTTGGTAATAAATGGAAGCCTCGCAATGACAAGCTCAATGTCACCAAAAGAACTGCAGCCTACTCTATGTTGGTGGTGAGATCGTATAACGATGACGGTGGAAGAAGCGAGTCATTTCAAGCTGCAGTATTTCAATATAATCCTGCTGAAAGATACTTTTTACTCTCACAATGCAATTGAATTCAAATTAGCATGGAGGCCGGCGGTACTAATGTCTGTGCACAAAATGTCTTGCTAGCGTGAGATTGTCCTTCGCTGATGCCGGATTAAATTCCAACGACATTTTCCCGCTGTGAAATTTGCTACAGAACAATAGAATTCTTGTTGCAATAAAATCTAAAATCAAAGCTGTCACTGTTTCTACTTAATCACAATTTCATTCAACAATGCGGAAGGGCTCAGCCGTGCGTTTCCACCGAAGACTGCTACATGACAAATGGAATCGCCCCGCCTTCATCTTCATTTAAGCACAATCATGCTCCGACATCAACATTAAACGGAAGGCAACGGCGCCGTGTGTGTGTGTGTACTACACAGCACTCAAATAAAATCCAATTGGTGAACTAATCGTGCTGCAGCCAGTGCTTGTGTCAAATCAGGGTTTGTTCACGAGCTCAGCACCAGAAATAATGAATCCAGATGGCACTATGCAAGACTAGAGTAGCTAGAAATTGTGCCTTTGTTTCAGTGCAAAAAGAGCACTTCATCACGAAATCAAAAATCAAAATCAACAGATCTGATTAATCTTATTTCATGGATCATGATTTCGTTTTGATGCTTTGACCTCTAACAGGTCCGGCAGCGTGTTTTAGCGGCAGAGTGATTCAGAGGGCGATTGCCTCCATAAGGCCTAGCGCCGTGAACGCAGGTGACTGATTCTGAGCTAGCAACCTAATAAGATGGCTAGAGCATTCATTTAGAACAATGTCCGAAAAGTGCAGTAGCCATAAATCGTCAAGTTTGTTCTTGCATGAAGCTGCGTCTTAGAGGACAATTGAAGCAAGCGCTCCTTGTGGCAATTTATTCCAAGTTCGAGCCTCATCAGACATTCATCCTTTGCAAACACAATGTTGGCCGGCCCCCAACCGCAAAGCCTATTTTACTAGAGCACTTTTACAAGTAAAGTTTTTCCGACCAAGTTTAGGTTCAAGTTTGCCTTGAGCCATTCAAGTATTTATGTGTGCTAACTCCTAACTCAATAGGAGATGATTCCTACTTAAAAGAATCTACAATTTCAAACTTTCTTCAATTAACCTCTTCCCTGTTTGTTTGTAATCTTTTTATGTTGAAGTCGGTCAGTTGGTCCTCTGAGGGTTTGTTTATATTATGGCGCCAGCGTGATTTGAAATGACAACTAAAATCTCACTAGAATCAATAATTCAGAAAAAGCGAAAGGATTTTACGACCGGAAAATTTTGAGTTGACAGAGTTCTGTTTTCCTTGCTCGCTGTTGGGATTACACACATAAAACTAGTTGGCCGTTGGTCGGCATGTGGACCATTGTTCATGGCTGACACCTGTCTGCTCATTCGGGGCAACATATAATATGAGGGAGAAAAGAGAGCCATGGCTGTGGGCGACCTTTCACCGCGAACTCAAGCTGATACCGACAGAACTTGTTTAGCATTGAATCAAACGATACATGAAGTCACCAGAGGCTGCTTTGATCGCGTCGAAAGCGCTACAACATGATCACAAACAATGTCTGATTACGAGCTTGTTAAAACCATCTTTCATCTTGAGATTGGGGCGTCGCGTGACAATTTAATAGTTTAAAATATTTCAGGAGCCTGCATTTTATCGCATTGCCACGCTTGGTCTGCTTGCGGTTTCCAGCACGCTAACGGCTTTAGTCTGTGGCCATCCCATTTCGCGAGAAGTGGTTCCATCTGAAAGCTTTCAAGCGTCTTGATCATCATAAATATTTTACATTCAATCCTCCGTCCATGTGCATTAGGAATGCGTAATCTAATATGTCAATTATCTCATCTGGTTAAGAGAACAGACATGTTGATCAGTACCTGATTTATTCAATATCTTGATTAATGCCGTGTTTCATTGCACTATGTTAATCAAACAAACGATAATGATTTTAAGGCTGCGTTCCCTCTTATTTGTGGTCAATTATTGTCAATAGTGCATTTTCTGTTGTCTCTGGCGTGACTCAAAGTTGACGCTGCCGCTGATCCGCTTCCAAATTCTTGCTGTTGGACGTCGTTCACATTTTCGCCTTATTTGAGTGATATTTGTTCTTTATACCTTTTCCTTTTGTTGAAACTCTTCTCTTCGCTGTTTCTGCGCACATCAATAAACAATAGCATTTTATTACCAATACCAAAGAGCGGATATTAAACACACGATTGTGAGCGAAGGGACAGTTCTCTTTCTCGCTCGCCCGTTCGCCTTTGCTCTTTCGTCATTAGCCGCTGTTGTGTGTCACAACAACACGAATCTTTGATGATTTGATAGCAAAGAAATCCGTTCGTGTTGGTGATCTGGTTCGGTCGACCAGGGGACGTTAGTTCTGTTACATCTTTATATTATTGGGAAACATTGTCCATTCGCTGCCGGTAAGTATTTTATCCCTCAGTTCATGTTGGTGACTCTGTTCGCCATGTTTCTTTTCCTTTTGCTTACCAACTTTGTCCTTATCACCTTGTTCGTGTTTTGTTTCGCGTTCAACCCGACGAAAATCGAACCAGATGACCTTTCGCTGCTATAATGTTACCGTTTGTCGTGCGTGTTGAGAAATTGAAAGTTTATTTCTTCTTGGGCTAATTCGTACATTTTGTGGGCACAATGATCTGCGTGCGTCCGAATGTTGTCTTTGTTGTTTGCACCTTGTTCGACATTTTGTCGCCATGTTGCTAGTGAAACTTTGAATTGGAAAATCGGGCTTTCCCGTCGAGTTGCTAACTGTAATCGCAAACTAGCCAGAAGTTAGAATTGTAAAATTGCCGTTCTTTATTGCTGCACACATTTAACTCTTCGACACCGTTAATGGTGTTCATTATTGACTTTTTCTTTCGTGACCCGCGTCGTGGCTTTGTCGCCTGCCTTCCTACAAAATCGAGGTTCTCAAAGCAAAACCGAAACTCTTCTCTTAAAAGTACCAGAGAAACGAATTCATTTCATTTGACAAAATTGTGAAAATTGTTATGGAGTGTTTTAGACAGCGATGCATAAGTATCAGTCGTGTTTCATTTTGTATTTATTTGGCAGTGAAGACGCGTTGCTTTTGAGAACTTCGTTCTTCTTTGGCGTCCATTGCTGGCGAAGTTGAACGGGTGCAATTATCACGACATTCCCTTTTAAGCAGCGCATTATGGGGTTGAACAAGCATTTCGTGTAGGTTCACTGATATTTCAAAGTTCCTACTTGCTTGCGACCTTGTCTTGCAAACTCTGATCTCGCTACTGTAAGAGGTCAAACCGTGTTTTATTTTTGTTGAGTTGTCGTTGGGTCGAGATACATGCTTCCTGTTGGAGCACATTCGGCAATTTGCTGAAGCTGCACTAGGACTACCACAGACAGCAGATGTTTATCAAATCAATTCTCAAATCACAATTTGTGTTCGTTGTGTTCCGCAGTTTAAACAAGGCCTTGAGTCAACAACGACTTTAGTCAATTTTTTTTTTTTCACACGCAATTTTTTTTTTTTGAATGAACTGGTGCTATAGATTGGTTTGTCACGGTGTTTCGTGATGGATTTGAGCTTTTCTTTTCGTCAGCCAGCTACTTCTGTAACCAAAGCTATCCTTGTTTGATAAAAATAGATGGAGAAGAAGAAAGCTATTGAAGTAGAGCAAAAAAGGAAGGTGTCGTGTTGGGGTTAGGCGATGGGATAAGTTGATTGTGTCGGCCTTTTGAGTGGTGACAATAGCTGCAAGTTTGCTTCGCCTTGTTCCCTGATCATTGATAATTCTCACAAGACAAATGAAACAGACGACAATCTATGCAGCTGCCAGCGATCAAAATGTTGTTTATGATGGTTCGTGTGACAAAACGCCCGATAGGAATGGCTTTTCGTCGTTCGCCGTATGCTTTCCTTTTGCCATTATTTTTGTAACCTTAAACGCCAGACAAGAAGAACACGTAATATCTTGTTGAGCGAAATGGCGCTGCCTTGCCGTTGGCAGAGGCTTGCTTGAATGATTTTTGTTGTTTCAAGCATAAAAGTAAAAATCGTTAATAGACATCCGTCTTGATTTACGAAGGCGTCGAGATTTCCTTGGCGCGTGAATGGATTGAGGGATTGTAATTGTCGTATTGCTGTTTATCCGTGCTGTCCAACCAGAACGGGTCACGTTGAGCTCCTTTTTTGTTGTTGCACAGCATCACAATGGTCCATGGAAAGAAATGGCAGGTGCAGCAGGAGAGCATGCCTAGTTCATCGCACGACCATATCATGGATCGGGATGGTCGCAATTTCGATGTGCTGTGCCATTGCAGATGCCTTTCGTTTGGTCTTCGCCATGCATTTGCAATCAATCTGTTTCAACGTTGTTCAGGATTTACCATGAATGGTCTTAATACAAGTCACAAAAATCGAGTCAATCGCAACAATTTAATTGTAGTTTGGAAATATTTATTGACACGTTTCGAAAGGGCAGGTCCATCTTGAAGGAAATTGGAAAATATGGCGTTTATTTATCGGTTAGCAATAATCAATCAATATGGACTCACAGTAATCAATGTAGCTTACAAATGATCTCGGTTCGTTTGATAAATTCGTTATGATTATTGCCAAGGTCATGACCTTAAATTCCCCTTGTGTTTGTAATAATAAAAGCAACCCAGACAGGTGCATATGGAGTCCTGACTTTCAAGGGTATGAATTCAGCAGAAGTAGATCCAAATAGGTCTGTCTTGATTTCACGAACTATTTTCAAAAGTCACAAGGTAGCCTGGTCTTTGAAAAAAATAACTGATACAAGTTATGCTGCAACTTACTGACATTAATTACTCAAAGTAGGCCTAACTAGTTAATTAAGTTTTAAAGCTAGGCTATTTCTCCAACATGAGATTCATTTATCAAAAGTTGATTCCTTTCACAATGATCATAACTACACAATGCCTGATGTCGTTGCAAAGTGTTTAATTTGAAATTCCAATCAATGAGTTGCTTGCAGCTGCCTGCCTTAGGACTTAAACTGTTGTTTAAATAGAAATATTCCCTGAAGGCAGCTTAAGCTACTATTTTCATATACAATTGTGCATTCTGCATGCACTTCTTTACTGCATGGTAGATCATGGTATTATGAAACTGCCCATGGCCCATGTAGGTTATAAATTTATGATGTATGTATAACACGCATAAAATGGGAGCAGATTAAGACGTCTTTCCTACAGTCATCATTATGCAACACTCAGATTGATTGGGTTGTAACTGAGATCTCAATTGCTTGCATTCTAGAAACTGCCTTAGAATATTGCCAAGATTGCCAACTGCTGCTTTGCAGGAAGAAATGAGCTTTCTTAACAGCGACGTCGGCATCCGTCCTTCAAATATGATGAACAAGATTTCACCCAAAGATTTAGCCTCTTCATCATCAAGCTTGATGCAGTCGCCATCTGCCCTTCAACCCATGATGCACCAGGACATCAAACCAGTCACTCTACATCCTCTTATTATTGGTGACGAAATCATTGTCTGCATGCCGGAAGTCAACAAAGTCCTGCGTAATGTATATCAAGTCTTATCACAAGCAAATTATTATTTATCAAAGCATGCCATCTCTTCACGGCGCTTCACAGGAGCACAGCTTATCAAAATTAAAATGTTGGGTGTCCTTAACCACGATGCCAAAGTTTGTTCGCACATCTTGCAAAGTGAAGCGGAGCGTATTTTTGATAGTTTTGATCTGAATGGCAGCTGCCGCAAAAGCAGCCGGATTATTTGGTCGGAGCCAATCCTTTTGGATGAGGGCTACGAGATTCCTCCAGGCAAGGCAAGACATGGTAATCACCGCACCCCAACACGACCTTCCTCGCCTGTCGAAGTGCAAACATTCTACATGGGTGGAGATGAGATTGTCTGTGCTCCAGATATTCAAAGGGTTATACAAATGCACTTCAATCAAGGTGCCACCACGGGATATTACTTTGCTAAACTTGGTATTGTGCCATACAAGTTCATTCACTCGGCACACTTAGACAAAGTGAAGCAGCTAGGAATTATCAAGAAGTCTGCCGTTCATTGTACATACGTCACCAGGAGAAATGCAGAGCGAGTGTTTGGAGCATATGGTATGTCAGATGAAGACATTTCAGAGCGCAAGGTGAAATGGTTGCACCCTATTCTGCTGCCGGAAATTGCTTCTCAGGGATGGTCACCACTCAACTCTGACGCCAGTAACGACCAGTCAAGAAGCCCGGGCAATGGCAGTGATCTTGTTGTTGATGAAGAAAACAGAAGTGCCGGCACCCCATCTGGTATGTTTGTGCATGACGACCAGGTGCCAACCAAAGTGAATGTATTTATTGTTGATGGTAAAGAAGTTGTCTGCATGCCAGACATTCATAAGGTGGTGCAGTATGCTCACGGCAACAGCATTCAAGTGAACTATTACCTGAACAAGCTTCTGGTGAAGAAGAAAAGGTTTTGCTTTGCACATTTGAAAGAGTTGAAATCCCGTGGCATTCTGCAAGGCAATGCAACCTACTGCACGTTCATCCCACGGGCTGAGGCCAAAAAGATATTTCAAATTTACAGCTTGATGGGAGATTCCAGAATTAGCGAGATAGAATGGGGAGATC
The DNA here is from genome assembly GCA_900245855.1 of Calvadosia cruxmelitensis. Lineage (NCBI taxonomy): Eukaryota > Metazoa > Cnidaria > Staurozoa > Stauromedusae > Kishinouyeidae > Calvadosia > Calvadosia cruxmelitensis. The sequence goes on from OFHS01000298.1 coordinate 35,539, forward strand.
CTGTGCGTCTGGACCGTGACTTTGATGAAGGAGATTCTAATGGTGGCGATGCGTTAATGGGAGATGATGGAGGTGTATCTGGAGGGAATGAGCCATCTCTGAAAGTCAACACCTTCCTTGTTGACAGCGAGCTGGTGGTATGTACGCCAGATGTTCACAAAATGGTTGACTACATTGAAGAGCAAAGTGCTTCATTAGATTATCATTTCCGAAAGCTTGGCATTGCTAAGCATCGGTTCACGTACTCTCAACTCCATCAGCTCCGTCGATTGCAAGTGATCAAGCGTCCGACAGTGTGCACATTCATCAAGAAGATTGATGTTGAGCGTCTTCTGCGCATGTATGCCACTGAGCGAAACAAGAGGAAAATGAACAACATCATCTGGCTTGAAGGTGTACCCCTTGTTCCAAGTGACCATGGCCCTTACACTGAAGTCACATCTAATGGGCCTTCCAAGGCATCCATGCCTGAGACGACAAACACAGAGGTGAATGGCAGAAGCACAAGTGACACCAATTACACCATATCTGACCTGTACAGCGTGTTTGTTGGTGACAGAAATGAAGCTGGAAGCCAACAGGGTGATGGTGCTGCAAAGAGACCGTCCCACGCCATGGAACCAGGCAATACCATGCTGAGTCCAACATCGTCTGCCGCATTAGAAGTACAAAGAGCCAACCCACACATTGACTGCCCCATTGTTATCCCAAGTGGAGATTTTGATCCTTCGAAACTGTCTCGGTCCAATGAGATTTCAACTTCAACCCAGGCCAGAATGTCTGAAACAGCATTGGATACATCTGTTACTGGTATGTCTTGTTTTGACGCTTCCACTCAACCTGACATGGGCTTCATAGCTGCTTACAAATTAGCTAATTGTCGGTGTCTATTTCTTTGCATTGCCAACAGGAACAAATGCAGCAGAGTATGTCAATCGTGCAAAAAGATCGAGAGGTATGTGCAAATTGAGATGTAACGTAATTGGCCTGACCCATTTGGTGACTGTCTGACATGTGTAGCAACTAGCAACACGGCCGTTGCGCCTCATGTAAGCATAATAAGATTGTTCCATGGCAGTTCATCACAATCTTTAAATTGTGAAAGTTAAAAGGAGTTACTGAGATGACTTGCCTAACGTTCATTAGTGTTGATTCTCTCTTTCTGCCAGTGGATGATGGCCTCAATCAACAGCTGTTGAAGGACTTGGGCCGCAAGGAGACTGAATTGAGGCCGCTCCATGGTAAGCAACATGGATGTCACTGGAAACAGAAAGAGTTCTGCCTGTGCAATGTTTTGTGACTGTTTAGCACAAATCAAATGAAGTTACAATTTGTGTCTAGGCAATTAACGTACTATGTTCTGTGAAGATGGTCTTTGTCATTGGTTTTTAAATGAACTGATCATCCATAGCAGGGCTAGAAAATGTGGGCACCCCCAGGACACGTGATCGCAGGCACGTACTTAGAACAAGGAATATATTCAGGCACATGTTGCCGTTCTATTAGTTCAGTCTATAAGCATTGCGTGAACAAACAAGAACGCTGCTGAAGACGACTAAGTCACACCTTGCAAATGTGAGTCAGTTGTTAGAGAAGCAATGTAGAATAAGTACTGGCACTTCTTCCAAAGTAGCAGTCTGATTTCACGAATAGTAGTCATTGTTTATGAGACATCATACTTCAAACATAATGATTGGCAATTAATACAACTGTATGTCAAGAATAAAATTAATCAGCTTGTATGATGTATTTCTGCACCGTTGCAGATTGTATAAATATCACAACTTCTTAACTTATGATTAGTCATCCCTGCTGAGGATTTTTAATTTGATTTTAATTTATTTATTTGTCAAACATGAGTGATAATGATTGACAGGCAAGCACAGGAAAGTAAACTAATTGCAAATAGAGCAGATTGTATTGTTCTCAGGTGATCGACCACACTGTAAAGAACTTTGTTTACCATGTACAAGTCAAACAGTGAAAGATCAAAAATGTTTGTTCCTCTGGTTGGATGTCAAACTAATTGTGCGAAGGAATTTCTAATGACAGCATCAAGGATTTGGCAGGATAGATAGAGTATGTTTTGACCCGAAAACGGTTCTAAATACAAACGTAAATTCCTTCAATTATTACTTCATACAATTACATAAGGATTTTTGCTACTGATTCTTGGGTATGATCCGAGGCGTTAAGAAATCAACCAATCAATATCTAGGGAATTGAAGTCCCTACAAATATTTAACGGGAACACTTTTATGATCTGCAAATGTCAAAATTACGTAGAAGCTCAGTCTGGATAAGATCGGTAGATGAAGAAGGCGAATTCCAGATGCAAATGAAACAGTATGAGTCTTGTGAGAAACGGAGATCAACAGTCATGGCTTCTACATTACTGAAATGCCGAGGTATTTCAAGAGGTAGAAATTTCAATTAACCAACAATGAGAATTGCTACTCCACCAGCAGCCTATGAGGTAGATCGAGGCTATAACGGCTCTTCAGTACGGCTCTCTATCTAAGGTTTCAATAACTGCAATTAAATGTTTTGAATCAAGGAAAGTAGAAAGATAATCAAGCTTTTTCGATGACGCATTTCATGGGCTTGCCGCTAGTTGTTAATAACGATCATGTCGATGTATACGCTGCTGCCTGCTAATAATGGACTGGTTTCTATTGAAGATGCTTACACGCGCGAAGTCAACGAGGAGAAGAAGAAGAATCTTCAGATGAAGAAGAGCATTGATGATATGCGAGGTATGGTAGTCATCAAGCTGTCCAAGGGAACTCTCCAAGTCAATTGTTTAAGCCATATATGTAATGATCAATCAAAAGAACAAGTGCCCCATGTGATGTTCTCATTAGGTCCCTAATTAATTTTACATATTCTTACAAGCATAAACAGGAATACATCAGTGTTGTTCTGTTGTTCCATGTGTGAACCTGTGTCCATCATTTCTATGGTACCCAAGTTGGTAAATATTCGCGCCACGTACCAGTTGTCATTTTGAGGCCATGTCAATACTGTCACATGATATGAGTGGTCCTGCGCTGTCATGGTGGCTGTCATTTGTCATACCAGTGATTTACATTTGTAGAATCCCACGCCAGAGATATCAGCCGACTGACGGAACGACTGCAGAAGGTTGAAGAACAACTTCACATGTTGATTTCAAATTCTGCAAGCAACAATGGTACGTAAACCACAGATGACGGGAGTGGTTGTCATGGCAGTGTGACATCACAACACTGGATTCATTTGATATGTTGATAACGATTTCCTGACGACCAATCAAGTGCAGGATGTGTCTTTCCCTCTCGTTTGATTGCTGTCTCAAAGGAAATTGGCGGTACTTTTTGTCTAGTGTTTGCTTAGGGGTCAGTTTTGTAAAGACTGACGACAGAGCATCATCAGAGAATATGCTGAAATATGTAGTTGGGGGCTGTTTGAACGTATGGATTTGGTTTGCTTATTGAAATTCAGTCTGATCCTTGCTGCCACAATAATCTTCTATTGACTTGTGTTGGTTGATTTAACACTTTCAGTACCAGTGGCTAATGCACCAGATGATGCAGTCGATGAATCTCTTTCGGAAGATGACAACATCCTGAGCAACGAAGAGGCCCAACTTGAGGATGACGAGCCATCTCCTGTTGCCGTGGTAGCAAGCAGTGAAGATGCTCAAGCTGAAGAGTATGAGTCATGCCCGGTTGCCGTGGTAGCAAGCGACGCCTACATGCAAGAGGAAGAGGCTGCCGTTAACATGATTGCCAATCCTGAAAGTGTGCCTGGAGAGGACACCAACATCACTGCGGAAGATGATGCACCATCAACAATGGTTGTCATGGCACAGTAACACTACAAAAAGGTATTTCATTAGTTGCTGGTTACAAAACGCGTCAATGACAACCTGACACTCATTAATAAAGACCTGCTTAGAACAATAAATGGACTATTTCTATCATTTAGCACATTGCATTGTACTGAGCGATGTTCGTTTTACAAGATCATTGCCCTTTTGTGGACTGTGACAATTTATAAAACCATTTCCATTCATGTCACTGTATGTGTAGTACTCGTAATGTGTTGAATGTGTCTAGTATTGTAATGGCTTTTGTGTTGTCAATTTCATTGAATTTGTTCTTTTATTTCAGGCTTGACTGTATGCTTCCTGGGCGTGGCCACTGGAAGCGAGCAACAGGGGGAAACACGCGACGCTGAAGACACTAACGCTCAAAGACCACCATCACACCCTGTGTTTTTATAAATATACTTGATACGTATAAAGAAATATCTATATATTTATTACTGTTTATAGTGTTCCACACGTGCCTTCTGAAATGCTTGTACAAAACGTCAATTCATATATATTGCTATAAGTAATGGAGAAGGTAGCTCATCCATCTTCTACTTATTGCTAAAAACCAGAGATTTCAATGCAACTCTACATTAATTGATCAATAATCTGAAAAGTCATCAATGTTGGTATAAGATCACCGTTGTTCGTAAATAACTAACTTATGGCATTTTATCATACTCTTTTATGTTTGCGCATCTTTTTCAAAATAAACAACTGCTATGTTTACGTGTTGTCATTCTGCATCCGTCTCCTGGGTAGGTTGCAATAATAACGGCCACACATTCCTTGCTGACAGCTATTTAAATTGATTGAGGTACCACGTCTGAGGTAGGAATCGCGGTTGGGTTTGTGGAGGAAGCTCTACAAGAGGCAAAAGGGAGATGGTAGCACACTGACATTGAAGCCCTGTAAAAATCTATTTGAGCAGCAATGAGATTAATTAACTCGCTTACCGCTCTCCATTTCTGTTGTTCTCATCTGACGGAGCTGCGCAATAAGTTGATTAACACTCGTGTCTGGGCCAGTGACAACTTGACTTGATGACGTTGTTGTCCTGGGCAACCAGATACGCTGTAATCCTGCCTCCACTGTCTTTGTGTAGTCATGGAAACAATGCTGAATTTCCTCACATTTGTCATCAAACTTGAAGAGCAGCAAGGCAGACAACAAGAAGCTGACCTCGTTCTGCTGCTCATGGCATGCATTGGTTATTTCAGCCAGGGCTTCCATCAATGCAAATTCCTCGTTCCTGCTGCCTTCCTTGAGGCTGTATTTCTTGCGCTGAACTTTGCGCCTACTTTTGCTTGAATGGCTACAAAAACAAAAATAATTCCTCTCTCTCAGGGCAGAGCAACAAGAGGTCCACCATATGCACATTCAAATGGGGACTAAAGGGAAGCTAGCTACCACAACAGTAGAGACATTTACGAGCTGAGAGGCCTTACCCTGAAGAGCGGCTGCTTCGTGAGCCTTGCGACGTTATAGATTGGCCTGTCACACTGCTAGCCTCAGAGTATATGCCGTCTGCTGCCTGAAAGTCTTCTCCATCTGAAGGAAGGAGAAAATCAATAGAAATAGAATAGAGAAAGGAAGCACCAGAAAGGACCAGACCCCTCTAGCTTTCTTTTCATGAAGTAGTGAAACTTCCCAGAAGCAGATTTTAGAAGGTCAGCCTCACCTTGGTAGTTCATGACTTCAGCCTCTTTCTGTTTGCGCACTACTTCAAGCCTCGCCTCATATTGGCGGAATTTGGCATGTGACTCACGAACGGAAGTAAGAAGGCGATTGTGCTCTGTCAACAAGAACATCAGATTTGAACAATTCCCTTATAATAACTTAATGAATCAATCGAATAATGAAACAAGACATGGCCAACCTTCAGCAAGAGCAGGTTTCAGATGTGTCTCAAAAATGTCAACTCGGATGTGTTTATGAAGCTGTTGAAAGACAATTCAATTGAGTTAAGATCATAAATTAACGCTTTCAACACCAATGCGCAGACCTTGAAATAACCTCAATGGGGCGTCTTTTGCAAAGGCATTGTCAACACAGAATCATGCTTCTAGCAGAATCAGAGGTGGAACCAGAGCATTCCGCAAATAGGGGGCTGCATTCCCTAACGAGGGGGCTTGATACTCTTTTTTGATTAGTAAGAACTTGTAAAACATATAAATTAATATATCATAATAATATAATTACATCATAAATCATATACAGTATTCCCTGACTAGATAGTTTATCTTCCTTGGCTAGGGGAGGGTTCTCTGACGGGGACCAATAATACAATTTCAGACAGGAATAGATTAAACCATTCCGACAAACTTTGGTGAGTGCCATGTTTACTGTCGTACCAGGTAGATTGCCTCTGGCCATTTGTGTCCTTCGATTAACGTCACAGCAGCCAGCTCAACATCCTGACCACGAAAGAAATGAGAGAACATTCCAGCTGATTGGCAATGATACAACAGCAACAACATTTTTACAACATTTCAAAATATTTTGGAAGGGATCTTTCCTTGCCAAATCATGGGAAGAGCATTCAGTTGTTCTTTTAACTCAACTGAAAGCAGCCTCGGCATTACCCATCCATTCTACTCTAACATTCCAAGTGGCTTCATTTCATAAACATGGCATCGCATGCTCAGTCTCATGCGCTCACCATACAGTAGGTCTCCAAAAGGTATGCAGCAGCAACGTGGCGGCGAGTTGAAGTGAGTTCTTCTGAAAAAGGAACACAAAGATAAGAGCCCGAATTACTGAATGATCACTGAATGACGCTGTCAATAGTGTGAACATGCTGAAGGGTCACTTTGGTCGAGGGTTGTGCTGAAGTGCTCAGAGCACCACCTGTAATGGTTAGAGTAAGTCTGACACCCCCTTGAGTGGACATGGCCACATACTGACCACATACATTATGAACAAAAGAGGGACACAGATAATGTTCTCACCAACAAGTCGCTTCACCAATGAGATTGTGTCCTTGTCATTCAGCCGAAGGAGCTTGGCTTGACACATTGCCGCTGACCAGTCACCACAGGCAACAAAAGCTTCCATTGCATCATGGTAGAAGCCACAACGCCAAAACACTATAAATCCACAGAAAACACCCAACGGCACATTTAAGGCAAAGCAATAATGCGGTTATCCAGAGCAACAGTAACTTCAGTGAGCCTACCAATGCCAGCCTCGTTGTGATGTTTCTTTGATGCCAAATAGTTGCCGTATGACTTTGAGACAGCCTACACATGATAAAAGAATTAGACAAAAACAATGGTACTTAACAGCCCAGCAGAAGATTCAGTCTGGCCATAGCAGTGCACCTACCTTGAACTGGCTTGTTTCTTCATTGTACAACTTCATTGCAGCTGTGTGCAGTTTGTGTTTCTCAATAAATCCAAGGCATTCATCAAACTTAGCATCTCCTGCATAAAAAGGTCTTAGAATAATATCATCACTTGCTTCATAGTATCCCCAGAAATTCATTGAAAATGAAGCCTCTGTGTTACCAATGGCAACAGAGCACTAAAAGTTGTAAACCATTGATTGATACGGCTTAATACATAATACTGAAATTAGAATCAAATCATGAGCACTGCCTACCACAATTACTGATGTGCTGGAGGGCCTTCTCGTTTCTCTTCAAATGACAATCGATCGTGTAGCGTTGGTAGTTGGGTTCCAGCGTCTTGAGGTGATTTAAGAAGGGCAAGTATTCTTTGGGGTCCTCAACAGAGCAAAACAACACACAGATCAAGTGATACAATGCACTCAGGTTTGTCGTGGCTACGAATGCGAGAAGCACTCAAACAAAGAACAAAATAATCACAGCATTAGTCACAGCCATAGTCACAGGCAAACCTGCATAACATAAAATAGCATCATCCAATCTTATGACAGCCGCAACTAGCAAACAAACTATCTCACCTTGTGTGAGAAAGAGGCCACCATGATCACGACGTCAAAGTCATACATTCCCAACGCAACATCATAGAGGTTATCAACATCAATCAGATATAGGATGTACTTAAGTGCTTTGTCAGCAACAGAATGCTTTCCATCGCCAGGGGTTGCCTGATTGTCTGCAAAGTATGCATCACAGACCACGTGAACAGACCATCAACTCACATGTAAAGAAGGGAATCCTCTAAGCACAAGAAGCCTCAATTAGCTTTGCTGTTAAACTGAACTGTCACCTCGCAGCTCTTTAATTTTCCTCAAAACGGTTTCTAAATCAGGTGGGGTTTGCTTGGCGTAGGTCGTGAGAATAGAGTGCAAATACCTGTGGCAAAGAATAATCATCTGGAGTAATTTCAGCGTTATAAATACCTGCACGCATAGACTGAAATTGGAGAGGGATCGAGGTATGATCTATAACAGGATTACCTTTCAGCATCCACAGCCACCAGGGCATTCCTCACTGCATGACATGCCTGGTCAACTTTCGATGTTCGTTGTTCTCTTTAAGAAAAGCAGCATGAGAGATGACAGTCCAAAGATGTGAACTGCATAGTGTACACAAGAAAGCAGTCTTCCAACTCTGCCAAACGCTACTCACTTGCTGTCTTTACAACTGGTTGCATAGAAGGGAGCGTAGAGGGTAGCTGTCACATCGTCATCACTAAATACAAATGTACACTATTGTTAGATGATAGCCTGCCGTCAGCATCAGTGATTGACAGCAGCCAATCAACGTACAACCCACCTTAAATCAGCAAGAAACAAGTTGATGTCATCAGCCGAGTTGGCTTTCTTCACAAACATGTCAACATTCTCAAGGAACAACTGCATATTGACAAAGGCATAAACACAGACACAGTTAAGATGCTGATGGTGCTTTGGTGCATCACCGACACTTCCTTCGTCATGCCCATTCCAATGCTTTCATTATCTTACGTTGCGGTTGTGGTCCATCATCAGGTTTGTGTTGATTCGGTGTTTGCGCATTATGGCAAATGCCTTGCCGTAGGCCAATCTATTCAAACAATCAATTCAAACCCATAATTATCAATTAATGCTGTCATGCTTGCTTACTCGTTATTGTTTACTTGCGTCACCATGGTGATATCAATTACTTCATGCTGACACACTAGTTCTGTTGTTAGTGATGCTGCTCAAAGTGCTCTGGAGTCTGGACTTGAAACATTTGTTCCTTCGCATGAATGAGCCTGTGCTACTGTACGTGTGTCAATCCTGGGTTATGTCTGATTCAGTTGTCAGCTGTCTCTCTCAATCTCATAACACACGGCTGGATGACACCAACCATCGCCTGCCATTGACATAACATCACAGCCACTTCAAAGTGACCAGCGACACCTTCATGATCCACTCTTTTCTGTTGGCTCATGGCGCATTTGATGTATCAAGAGCATCAAGAAGAAGAGGGTTGGCCGTTTTAAATCAGGAACCAACCATAAACACAATATTATTAATGTTAAGATGATTATTGCAACTGCTATCAATCAGCACATAATTCAGGACAATTACCATTCCAATAGAAATGCATAATACTGCATTGCGATGCTAATTGGCCTGCATCCCTACTCAAAGCACTGGTAGCTAGACAGCACAGAATCAGCCGTGGTATGCAGCGTACTTGTCAAAGAGGTGCTTCAGGTTTTCTACGACGAGAGTCCTTGGATGGATCGTCTCCAAGTTACCCCGAGGCATCTGAAAATACCATCATCAAAGAATCAGTACATGTTACAGATGTGACAAGGGTCCTGTCTACCTTGCTAAACTGCCAAATGACCAACAATCCCCGACAACGCCAACATAATAAACCTTGCGTCAATCCACCATATTTTACCTGCAAGATGACTTTGGTGTCATTGATGACAGCAGTGATGATCCTTCCGCCACGTTCAATTCGTCGTATGGACTCTGTCTGGTCATTCTCATTCGTTAGAGGGGTAATGCCTGCAAAAGAAAAGAGAAGATATCTTTGCTGTCATGATAACACGGGTAAGTAACAACATAATCTACTGGCGACCAATTTGCTGCAATTCGGTGTTCACCTGCGAGCTTCTCAATATTAACGCATCGGCAGTTGTGTTGATGTGTTGTCAGTATAAGGTAGTCTTTGTGAAGTGAATAAGATGTGCAGTTGTTTGCAATCTATAACATACAACAACGCTTCTCATCATTGTCTACATGGCCATACATTTCAAATGTGGTAATTGGCATGTTGTCAAATGGCAATAAAACAAGAAAATAAACAAAAACTAAAATGCAAGACTCTCATCGTTACCATACACATTGCAATACTCAGTAAACAAAACAAGCAAGCAAGAAAGCAAGAACACCACAATTTCCCGCAACTGAAACACGAGGTGATGCCTTGAGTGTCATTTAATAGTAATTCTACCTTGGTTGTGTTCACAAACAACGAGAAGAAGTCGGTCAGTCCAATGACACATTCCTAAAGAACAGTTGAAACCACAAAGAGGTAATTAGCTGTGATGATGGTAAAAATCAAATGCCCAAACCGGCAATAACAGTTGATGTATTTGTTTTATCAGGCATCAGTGATATGATTATGTCTGTCACCGTGCAGTCCTGTTAATACTGTCACTTGAACGTCTACAGCAATGCCATTAATATGCATTGTAAAGGCAGTCACAATGATGTTATGAGTGGGTTTACATAATGGCACCTTGCCAGCGCTCTCTGTGGTCGTAATCGATGAGCAGACAGATGGAAATTGCAGGTGGCCATCATCAATTGAGAACGGTGTGATCTCTGGCAGCTGATTAGCACCTGAGAAATACAGCAAAAATATAACAGCCATACATCATAATGGGCGTGATTAGGGAACAGACGTTGAGAACAAAAGATGATAGCTAGTCAACATCAAGGGAAAACACATAAAAGCTTGTTTTCAAGGAATGTAGCATTGTATAAGAATGGAGATTAACTTCAGAATATTGACCGTTCACACAATGAACCCTGTTATTACACTTACCAAATGACCGATAATAAAAAACGCGGCCAGTTTTATCTTCAAACACAACACAGTTGTTGTTGCTGCTGGGACAAGCTCTGATCACAACGCCATCAAAGTTTGTGCAATACCTAAAAAGCAAGATGATCGGTAGGTAGCGTGACTCTCGGCTAATACTTCAAATACTTCAATCTTCATAAAGATCCTGTACATATTTTTATCTTCTTATACAATTTTTATACCTTCAATTTCTGTATTACATTATTATAAATTCTGCTCCATGTAAAAAAGTTATACTGTAACTTATGGATTTCAGAGGTTTAATAAAGTCACACACACACACACACACACAGAATATTACCGTGTATAAGAGAAGCGGTTCTAGCACCAAATCAGTTGTCTTAACTTGTCCCACTGGCTAATACATGAGTGCTGGTTTAAGTGCATTGAATGTGCTAAAGTCGCAGATTGAAGGAAAAACTAGGGATCAGCTTCCACATGAAATCAGCTTATTCACGTCAATATACAGCTAACCGTAATTATGATGGGAATATACCCATATTATAAATGGATTGTTAATTTATTCATGATATTAATAACTGTTGCACTGTGAAACATTATTGCGGTAGTTTGATCAACAATGCATGCCATCATGAATTCCATAAGCAACATCAATTCACCAAGCGCAGTCTAATGGCATCTCAGTATACAAATCAGTTGACCTCTGCCACCGATGAAGATATCAGAAAATTGCTTTGTTTGAAAACACATTCACTCGTACTCTTATCTATGAAGGTCAGTTGAAAGGGTTGTTCTTAGATATAAAAATAGTCAATTTCAGCTCAAAAGCACGTTCATGAAAACAATTGCATCCCAATATGCATCAGTACTGCCCTTCGTCAATTAACAAACACATATTTGATAAAAAGTATAAATCAGTATCACAGCCTTGGTGAACAATGAATCATGATATTAATAAAAAGGAGCTTAGACAATAACTGAGTTAACGTCAGGACAGTGCACACATGTGGAATCTTTTGAAAACGGAGGCTAAATATAAAAGCATTCAGCAAACCTCTGCGTTGCAGAGATGCAATCTGAAGAAACAACCAATGGCATCTCAATGAAGCTGTTTGTATTGTCAATGGCAACAAGACAGCTTTTGTCGAGCCATAGCAAATGTCGCCAATCACGAATGTTGCTCCAGTTTCCAGCCCCCAGGAGAACCCTGCACAAAACAATTGTAACCATAGCAATCAGCTCCTAATAGAACGACTGTGACATTCGTACGTGACATCTCGCGTTGAATAATGACAAAGCCAGACATAACATTATGACAACCAGTTGCCCTTTTAGAGTGACAATTCCAGAGATGAAAAGTCATTATCATGTGCACCCAATAAGAGTTTCATAAATCCACCTCACAAAAATCATTGCAATTAAGATGCACATGCAGACTCAAATCAGATAAATTGGGGCTGCAGGCTCAGGTGCCTCAAGGGGATCTGGGGCATAATCCACCACGTAAACCAAAAATCAAGATTAATATATTTGCCAACTACAGGATGTCGTGATATTTGAGCCAGCAGGCTGTTGATGGGGCTTGGCACAATGACTACTAGAGAGCTGCAATTACAATTCAGAGAACTACAAATGCAAAGGCTGTAGGCAGGCACCTACATTTGTGCCTAATCACACATTGCACATGTTTAGTACACACTTCATTAAATATGCGCATCCCGAAGGAAGATGACAACAAGGCTTACGTTTTGGCCTCTTGAGTTGATGACGTGGCTTGTTTAATTACCACCAACGAATTGTCTGACAAGGTGACAGCGAGGTCATCACAGTGCGATGGTCTACCAACAGCAACTTGTAACACTGGTGAACCTAGGGATACTGTTGATCCACAAAGGGGAGGCGGCACAACCATAGACAGGAATGGTGTCAAGAGTAACTTATCTGCAAACAGAACATCTCATTCATTTGGGTACAAACATTTCCTTCTGGAAACACATTACACAGAAAGCAGTCCGACAAAGACAAATCGAATTGTACAAAGTCTGTTCAAGTCACAAAGAAAAAGGGCAGATCCAATGTAATAAACTTTGGAGGATGCAACTGCCGCTTCCCCTTTGACTTGTGTTTACTCCGGGATGCAAAGCGAGTGTCACAACAGTAACCTACCCAGACATGTAACAGAGGCCAGCCTCCCTTGTGTGGGGCTTCTCCAG
>OFHS01000299.1:0-23981 GCA_900245855.1 Calvadosia cruxmelitensis
AGAGAGAGAGAGAGAGAGAGAGAGATTTACATCTCATCACCAGGACACGCCTCGTTATTATTTGGTACAAAGTTATGAAGAGATCGACCACATCATCTTGTCAGTGTTAAAACAGGCTAGAAGAAATCAAATATAGGCAACAGCCAACAGCTGAGACTAAATTTAATCTGACCGCATGATATGGATTTCATAACATTGACCATCTTAACATGATCTTCTGGCAAATTTAATCTGGCCGTTCAATACAGGTGGCCGTCCTGGGGTATCACTGTACTGGAATCATTACATTTCCCCCATGTACAGTGAAACCTGTTACCTGTCCATAATGGTCACCACTGGGACCTGAGAAAAATGACCTTTATAGGCCGGTGGCCTTTCTTCCAAGGTTGATTTCTAGGGAAATTATCAATTCGAGGTTGTGAAGAGTGGCTTTTATACAGAGGTGGCTGCTCTATAGAGGTGACCGCTAATACAGGTTTGACTGTAAGGCCTTCAAATATGACTGAAAGGGAAAGCAGAAGAATATGTCACAACATTAACAGAAAAAAAGTTTGATATAATAATAATATTATAATATTACACAGTATAATACAAAATAACAANCAGTGCCCTATTGAAAATCACATTCGTGTGAATAGGCCGACTGTCAAAATATTGAAATTACATTACAATTACATTACAAACCTGTCCATAATGGTCACCCCTGGGACCTGAGAAAAATGACCTTTATAGGCCGGTGGCCTTTCTCCCAAGGTTGATTTCTAGGGAGATTATCAATTTGAGGTTATGAAGAGTGGCCTTTATACAGAGGTGGCTGCTCTATAGAGATGACCGCTAATACAGGTTTGACTGTAAGGCCTTCAAATATGACTGAAAGAGAAAGCAGAAGAATATGTCACAACATTAACAGAAAAGAAGTTTGATATAATAATATTATAATATTACACAGTATAATACAAAATAACAATGTCTCGAATGGACAATATGGCTAAAAGTGATAACGAGACTTCTTATACTGGCCTCGAAATGAGATGTAGTATATTCTGTAGTGTCTATACAAGTCTGTCGTTTGGGTTGGTAACTTGTTTTTCCTCCATAGGGATATATTCTCTCGTAGCTTCGTCTTTATCGAAATCCGTTGAGGAAAGCGAATAACTGGAATTAGACGCTCCAACAGTTGTTGTATCCATGACAATTTGTCCTTGGCTATTCTTTTTCTCTTTTCGTCTTTTCGCTCCCCTTGATTTACGAATACTGTAAATCCATCCGAATAAAACTTTGCGGAATGCCTTTCTCATTCGTACGTTCATGACAGCGTAAATAATAGGATTAACAACGCTGTTAATGCATCCAAGTAAAATCGTAAGAGCAGTGGCAATATTCGGAGGAGCGTTGTCCTTGGAAGAATAAACACTCACAAGTTTGATAACAGCATACGGTGACCATGATACGATAAACGCAATGACGACTGCGAATATCATTCGTACAGTTCGCCACTTCCTGCGTTCCCGTGTCCTCTTTTCGGTCGATGCGCCTGGTTCTCGCTGTTTCCATAATTTGTAGGCGATCAGGATATAAGCCACTACGAGATTGATCACAATGAAGAAATAGTAGCCAGATGCAAATGTCCAAAAGGCTCTCCGCGACAATTCCGTTTCCCAGTGCTCTTGGCATATCTCGACAGTTCGGTTATTAACAATTTGTTGCTCCGTTCTATTGACAAACACGGCTGGACTACACATGATAAACGACGCCATCCAAGTGATTGCTATGGCAACAAGTACTTTAGTCTCGGAGAAATACTTCGTCTTTGCTTTTAACGGATACGCAATCATGACGAAACGATGCCAGGAGATCAATGCTAGACTGAAGCTGCTCTCGGCCAAACTAACATAGACGAAGTAGACCGTGATCTTGCAAGCGGCCGTGCCAAGGTCCCAGCCGTCCCCGAAAACCCCACCGATCAAATTCAGGGGCATGCACAATGCTACGACAGCCAGATCAGCTATGGCAAGATTAGCAATGAAATAAAACGTCTGCTTGTGTAGTTTTTTGCTCATTGTCACTATGGCAACCACTGCGACGTTACCAATGGTTCCTATTAGTATGGCGAGTACTCCAATCACCGCAAGTGCGACTTTGACCGCTGACATTGTTACCTGAAACAAGAGCACGGGCACAGCATTTGAAAAAAAAAAACAGAGATACAAGACACACACAATTCTTCGACGCCGCTCATCAATTTTCTCCATAGACTATTTAACAACGGCTACCATTTTGGGAAAAGCAAATGCATTATGGGGAAGGTTGATGTCTCCTCAACTTCTATTCGGAAGGCTATAAATTGCGCAGCTTCGTTTACTTCTGTAGGATTTTGGCATTATATAAAATTATCAATCTATCTTAACGAGCTACCCTTGGTTAAGCATCATATAATGTACGTACTGTATGCCTGCATTTAGACTACATATTGACGTTGTATGCATGGGCGCTACTTATTATTTTAAAGATCATGGGAAACTACGAATTTCTAATATTTCTGCATTTACAATTAACAAACGTTTAAGTAGAATTAATTTGCCAACATTTATTTTTATTAATAAGACGATGTGTGCTATTCTGTGATGAGTAGCAATGTTTGGCATCAAAATGATGTAAATGTCGTGCACAATTTCATCACTTCGCCCAATTTCCACTTATTTAGCTGACGCATTAAAAGATGTATATTACCAGTGGCGAATACGCAGGCTTTTGGGTCGTGATATCAAATTTTTCACGAGTAAGGCAGATCCCCGTTTGGGAAATAAATTTGTATAAATTTATTTCCGCTAAAACACTGCATGATTAATGATAATTATGTATTCTGAATACCTTATTTTGTAAATTGTTGTAACATTTTGCTGTACACATGCATTTCCACTTTCAAAATTACCCTTGCTCACACAACCTTTTCTGAGAAATTGTTGCATACGTGAACACTTCCGCCAGTCATACCTAGCACATGTTCGTCAATGATGGCTGTTTACGAACATTGCGTGATAGAACGGTTGCGTAAATATCGTGTTAAAATATAAAATGTCGTCACAACAGAAACCCGTATCATTACTTTGTATTTTGGCACAGTGTGTTAGCTTGATGGTTCTCTCGAGCATGATAATATAAAATTATTGAGACCCTTGAAACAACGCTACTAAGCGTGACCGCTTCGTGCTGATGAAGGTGTTTGACTGTTTTGGTCATGTCAGCCTGTAGTGTCAGGTCATGCACTCTGGCATGAGCAACTCCCAACCACAACTCCACATCGTAAGACTATCTCACTTTCATAACAACACCACAAGAACATATTTTTTTCGAAGTTCTGGCCTTGAAAAATGTAATAAACTAGTCAAAAGATGTCCCTGTTGGCTTGTTTGCAAATAGCTTCGCTCCTGATAACTAAACCACAGGTGTCAACACTCAATCACAGCTGCTTTTAAAACATTAAATCGACACAAAAGTAAGATCAATTAACGATTGAACGTCAAACAAGATCAATCCACAATTTCAAAGCACTGTAATACCTGAGATAGAAGGGTAGCGTTGGTATCCACAAAATAGTAGAAATCCTCTACATAATTTCCGGGACGTACGACTTGTCCAGGCGCCTCCGTTTTGCTTTTGTAGTTGAATAGTGTCGGTGACCTGTTGTGCTGGCACCTCGTTGTCGTCACACAAGGCTCTGACAGCACAATTAATGACGTTGTCAAGCTGTGTCATGAGAAACGCAATGATTAGAAGAGCTCAAAATCTGACAGTGACTCTCTTCCTTTCATTGAGGTCTCTAGGCAAATCATTGCAACATTAATATTTCTCTTGATAAATTTTAGAATTTTGAAAGGAGCTAAGTTGCACCAGTTTGTCAGGAGTTTTGAAATTTACTTTCTGGAATATGTGAGGATTGATTTCAATGTAATTATATTACTTGTTTTGCAGTACCGCTATCTGCAACGTGAAGCAAAGGTGCAGTCTCCAACCCCCTTTGCCCCTAAGAATCAATGGGATGGGGCTGAGGGTGAATACAGTGTTCCATTTTAATAAACGTCAACTGACACTTGAACTTTTACTTGTGACTTTGTACCAAAATACTATAACACTCTAGTTTTATCCACATTCTTCGAAATATTTACAAACGATGAGCTGTAGATAATGTATATATTTTCGCTCTTCTATGTGCAGACATGAAACTTGCTGTTAATACCGAATTACTGGGAAACAGGCTGCAAGTGCTAGGTTCTACATGGCAGTATTGGGGCGTTATTTATGGACAAAATATAATTTGTCTTACAATGACACTAATTAGGTGAAATATATCTCCAGCCATTGATTTGCATTCCTTACATATACAAGACTCGTTAGGTTGATGATAGCTCACCGTTAGAACATATTAGGTAATGGAATCCATGTACAGAGAGTCTACTGATGATATGCCTATACGATGAGCAGCAACTAATATGAACGCTGCTTACTAGTGGAAGCTTGCGATTTGAAAAGTAATCATACGATTTATTTCATGATTTATTTTATTTATTTATTTTTTAATTGTAGATACGCTTCATTGTATTAATTAATTAATTAATTAATTATATCACGTAGCATATTCTTAAATTTAGTTCCTTTTAGATATCTTTTATATATTCTGTTTTGGTCCGATTATACTGTATGTATCAATTTGAAATAAAAAATATTTTTTTTTATTTCATTAATTGATGTTAAATTAATTGACGCCTATTTAAATTCCCGTCTTCATAAACAGTGCATTTATGTCAGCTGTTGTCCTCGGCAAATATATCATTAAATCAATATTGATAGCTGTTTCAATGTGCCATAATGGACGGTGGAGGAACTAGCATGCTATAAATAGACTTCCTACGGACTGTAGCTAATTGAATTTTCTTTCCATTTTTACATGTTCTCCATCCTCGTATTCATGTACGTAACCTCGCTGTAATCTCAATAGCATATAATTGCTTCTCATTTCTGTATTTTGAATGACAGTACTGTTGTTTATACTGAGTGAAAGATTTTTCCCATTCAATGTGAAGACGATTTAATAGAAAACTATAAACCCAAAGTTGTCGTCTCTATAACGTCCGGAATAGATTGTTTCCACGACAAAATAGCCGTTCATTTCAGGGGTATTGCTCCTCTAAAATACAGTGTACCTACGATTTATTCACTGCGATACGTGTTCAATCCTTTCAGATATATTTGCCTTATGATAATTAATTTGTATGGACTATTATTATATTAAAATGGCAACTATAATTCGTCCGAAATTTTGAACATTTTCCAAATAATCAAATTTTTCGATTAATCCGATAAAATTACGAATCCCTCTAAATATCCATTATCCGGATCCGGATTCGACAGTACGCTTCAATATATCATCCACGTGGCTGTTATGTCTGACTCTGGTATCTCTTCGCATGCTGCTGTGTCGTCACTTCAGTCAATTCCGTTTCAGCGGAACTTCCTGTTTTTCCGCACTCCATCAATCTCACAAATTCGCTGGATTATGGATAAAAACAAACACCTGGTTAGATGAAGATTGAATGTGAATTAGCTTGGTTTTAAATATAATCCTTTTAACAAATCTTTTGTAGCGCGGCATCTCAACAAGAAATTTCCGTTCATAAACCCAATTTTGGTTATAGACGTGAACTCTGAAGTTTTGAAGTTGACGGACCAAGAACGGGTAATTAAATTTGTGGATTTTTTTCCAAATGAACTCGGGACATGTGGTTTTATCAACTTGAATATATGATGAGTGGCTCCAGGCTCACTGCGTCGAGTTTTGTCTTCTATTCTAAAGCGAAACAATGCATCGTATTCCTCTCACGGTGGCAGCAGAGGGTTGCTTTCAGCTGGGCTGTGCACGTCAAAGGTTTTTGGTTGAACTTCTGTGGGTCGAGCGAGATTGGAAAAAAGTCAATGCGTCACACCGACTGCCTGAACTACAGCCAAGTACCGCGCCAACCAACCTAGTGAAATGAACGCCCTCCGCGTTTGAATGGAGACTGGAACCAGAAGGAAGAGCACGTGATTAAAGGTTAGATAGGTCGTATCAACCTCGCTTAATTTCAGTGCAAGTCTAATTGACAGCTTGACTCTTATAAATTGAAAACAACATGGATCCCATGCAGTAAGCAAATGAAATGGCAATAAGATACTTGACGTATCTGTACCTCTAATAAAGATCACAAAGACGTTTCAATGGGATTGAGATTTGAGTGTTTTCGTAGCTGTATGCTGGAAAATCATGCCGTGCAGTCGAGGAACCTTTTCTTCTTGCAAGGTCCAATGTTCTCAAAAGAAGACTTAATTGAGTATCAGTGTGAAAAACAGGAACTGTAATATATCCTAAATCTGTGTAATACACAAATTTGGCATATTACTTTATGACTTGCAGCGTGGCCAACTATTTTTGTATTCGATTAGGGGATATGTTTTTGGAAACAATGCAGATATCCGGGTCTATCGTCCGTCCCCATTGAGAGGGAGGCCATCCCAGCTGGGGGCATCGCAGCAACGCAAGGTTACAAGTGACAACTGACAAGCATGGCATGGTGACAAGCCGCTTCCAGGATTTAAAATTCGCTGAAATCAAGATGGCCGGTTGTGATTGTGTGTTTAGGCGCTTTTTGCAATCGCTTAATCACGAGAATGAAGCAATGAAGCACTACGCTTGCGAAGGAAACAGCACTTCCAAGAACAGATGTTAAGTTACGGTAAAGAGAGAATGAGTGATTAGATTCCACGCATTTCGTAATTATAAGAACATGAAGTCTAAAGTTAATGATACGAATGAAAACAATAATTATATTGCAGTTTGCAGAAGAAAGTTTGTTTGCTCGTTGTACCGTTCGGTGAGCTGATTATACATTGTGGTGCCTTAATTAATTGCTCGATAAGCATTCCCGAATGAGATTTTTTGTTACGGTCGCTGAAAGAGTGACTCATTTCGCACAGCCTGGAGGCTAGTCTGCACAACAGGCATTTGTTTGGTAACGTTAATAATTGAGGATGTTTATTGTTTTGGTGAAATATTAATATATTATGTATTAAATTGGTCACGTAGTAACTACGACAAAGTGCCAGGGCTTAAAATGCCTTGCTAAATGACTCTTGATCGAATTGATTCACCATAATCCTATTGACGTAGTGTGATTATGCTAATCTATTCAATATCAGTATAATTATACTTACTGAAAATATAAAGGATAAAACGAACTACTTCAATATGTGGGAGAAGTCTACTTGCGAGTTGCGACCAACGACTGCCTATGAGAATTGAACGTTCAAGGAAGGCATACTGCGTTACAATTTACAACTTACAACCGATCATAATTCCAGGAAGCCCAAGACGTCTTTACGACATTGTGGCGGTCTCTTCAAGCATTTACGTCCGACGTGCTGAGTCAGCATTCAGACAGCCAAACAGGGCCCTCCGTGCTCCGTCAATCGTTAAAAATGTCTTGTATTTCGTAACTTCATTCTCTTGCAATCTGTACTCTCGTGCCTTTGGACGGGCTGGCTACCCTCAGTCGTATCTGCCACAAATTATATATCCTATATCCTACATCATACACTCCCCTACTCATTCAATCTACAATCAATCAACCCCATTCAACGTATGGACGACTTTAGTTTCCTGGAACATCACTTTGCATAAGGAGTTACCACTTACCACAGGTGAAATCAGCGTTCAGTGGTTTTTTTTAACCACTTCTGTGTTACGCATTTACGTTAGAAAGCAAAACGTGTTTCGCTCGGCGAGCTAAGCGGAAGTGGCGCGAAAGTTGCGAGGTCGATATTTTGCATGTTTTCACATCTTTTGGGTTAATATTGCACGAGTCAGTTCTTCTTGACTGTATCTATAATATGCCTAACGACGTTTTAACAAAATCTCAGTGGGTGAGGATCAATCTTGTGCGTTTTAGCATGGAACGACCCACCTCATACGTAATCCTGGTTGCTTGCTTCGTATACGTTTACGTATTCCGTTGGGCTCACTATAGTGGCAGTAATTTGCATTTCATTGACTACATTAAAAGGAACACTCAGTTGCTTCTATAAGAAGTTTCCCTTTTAGCTATTTATTGCCTAATTTCTATTAACTGATGTCATTAGTGTACCCTTTTTGTACGTTCATTGGGTCCTTTGGGGGATCAATCTATACGCTGTATCCTTAGTTGTACCTTAGGGTACACCAACCCCAAGATGCAGTCTAGCAGTCTTGCCTATCAGAGGAACCAAAATATTACCAAAAATGGCGCCAGAAGATACAAGCAAGGTAGATCACTATCAAAGTGGCATAAAATAGAGATTTTTCATTTCTGTTGAGCTGGCATCCTCTCCTGCAGATTTGATCTCCATTGCGCTGCTCTTCATAAGATTATTTGTGTTCATGACCGCACGGGCAACTACAGTCAAACCTGCATTAGCGGCCACCTCTATAGAGCAACCACCTGTGTATAAAGGCCACTCTTCATAACCCAAAAATCACACTTTCTAAAGAAAGCAACCTGGACGGAAAGGCCACCTGTACTCAGGTAATTTTCCTCAGGTACAAAAAGGTAACTATTATAGACAGGCTTCACTGTAGTGTGTGTTTCAGCAAAAAACTTCAATCTTCCACTAAGCATTCACCATGGAGATTTCTGCAACAAAAAGACTTAATTACGTTTGACTGCATATCACAGTATATTTTTGTCGCAGAAATAAAAAATCCCGTTTACAAATTGCAACTCAAAAGCGCTGTGGAGTAACAGAGCTCAATACGGCTAAAAACAGCCAAACATGATCCCAAGGGGGGACAAGGTAGATGCGCCACCACTTAGAGTTCGCGGGGCTTCACCAAATTGTCTGGATTATACCAATACAGATTCCGCTTGAGCACCTAAACATTGATAAAACTATGTTTTTTTTAACCACCCTAAAATGGTACGGTTTGGCGCTAAACAGACGATCGCTTCGCTAAATTTAGGGATTCGGTTAGCATGAATCCGACCCATGCCCCCGACTGGTTCGCAACAGACGCCACGCGAGCAATACTATTTGGTGACATAATCATATTACCGTCAGTCGGCCAACATGCTGTATTTCAAGGGATTATTATCTGTTAGAAATCAACAGAAAAACTCAGAAGGATAATGATTATACGATGGAAACATCAACAGGTAAATATCGTGAAACTTTGGCGGTGGGTGATGAATTTTGTTAGATTTCTTCTTTTAGTTTTATTATTTCTTATATTGTAGTTTTTTCAAGGAAGTAATGCATTTGTTTCGTGAATTGTTTCAACGTTGGTGTCTTTTAGAGATGCTTCCTCGCCTATGCTTCAGCAAAGTCGATTTTAGAAATGAAATTTCTGCGTAATTTCCAGTCGCTCAAGTTTATTATTTTCGAAGATAGACATTATGGGAACTTTTATTTTACAGGAATTATTTTAGCCTCTGTCATGAAACATTATATTTGTCTAATTCGTTTTAAAGTTCCGTTTTCATTGCCTAATTATCTTTCCTTAGCTTATATAGTTGAGAGTTGTTTTTCCACATTATTCACTTCGGAAATAATCCAAACTGGTGATATTTTCTGGAAATGTGCACAAGGGTGTTAGAAAACTTCACAATAATTTGACTCGCTTGTGGCAAATAATGGCCGACAACTATCGTGGAGCAGCAATTTGCATGAGGTATCGTGAGGCAATTTGAATAGTTTGAGAAATGCTGTCACCGAGCTACGCAATTTCCCGGGCATTTATTGCCAGGCATTTCTCCATTCCGACATCCAAGCACAAATTCATTTTTACGATTTTCAATGCTATTTTACTTTCTTTTCAAACCGTCAACTTTCCAACATCACCTTTGCCAAAACTTGCTGAAAGATTCTGTCCAATAAATTTTCAAAATTCGTATTCAAACTTTGCAAAACCGTTGGGTTTAAAAAGTTGTAAAACAGAAAAGGTACTACATTTCCTTTACAAAAAAAGAAGAGATTTTTTAGGCAAACATGTCCGGAAAAAATTGTTTGCAGATTTACAAGAAAGCGTTTCTGGTTTAGGAACATGTGATGATTTTCTAGAATTAGATAATTTCACGTCGTTTCGTTGAATTTCGTCGGGAGTTGTTTTTCACTACTTGAAAGTCACATATCTGGCCACTTGCTGAATGGTTTTGTGGCAAAGCACTCCCATTCGGCTAAGAACTACGGGTGGAGCACTATGCGTTACCATGACGAATTTGCTTCATGCATTTACTTATTCACAATGTGCTTTGAACGCGGTAAGAAATGTGAAAGCGTGGCGAAGATTCCTACGAATGGTATTTCATTGCTTCGCATAACCGCTACGAGAAAGCGGTAAAACCAACAACTATAAGGCTAAATGTTTAAAACGGGACCAACGCTTCAACCGGGTAGATTGCAGGTGGCACAAGCGACCGGTGTTTCTGACACTGCTGTGGGGAATTGTGACTTATAGTTATATGAAGGTCAGCTCGACAACACTCAAAATAAAACAACTTTACTGAAAGGTTACAACATTTCAACTTTCAAGAGCTTTCTCAAGACTTTTACGAATGAGACAAGTTGGCCTTCGTTGATGTCGATGGATTTTTTGACCAAGCAACTTCGTTTGTTAGATTGTTTGTAAATCAAGTAAGTTAATTTGGCTACCAGGCGTAAATTGTACTGATAATACATATCGATCAGTTTGATAAGTTTTCTGAAGAGCCGAATAGATAAACAGTAACAATGTTATCGAATAGTTGCTATGTCTGAAAAGCTGACTTTTACGCGACATTTAAAGTTTTCAACATTATTTACTTTATTTCTGTGTTGCATGCGAGTATATGTTCAACTGTTCAAATATAGCAGATGTTTTGAACGCAGAACTATGGTACCAAATTGCATATAAACATATCAGACTATTGTCGGTGTTTCAGATAACGTAGCAATTCAAATTTTAGACAAATCTGTGAGCACGCAATAAAGTAACTTGTCGAGTAATGTTTTATTCAAAGCAGTCGCTGTTTATGTTTGAACAGACAACTCCTGGAGTGTCAATTGTTGCTTGCACTGTAGGTGAAAAATGTCCCATGGTCGCCTCCAACAAACGTATAAAATTATCCATCTCATAATCTGCTTTGACAGGCACTTTGTTGAAGCAAGCTTTTTAAGTCACTTTGTTACACGTACGTTTGAGAAACTTCTACCGCGTGTTACCTAGATAAGAGCCGTTTCGAGATTTAAACATCTCTTTCGATAATCCGTGTGTTGTTGAAACAACGGAAAATTTATGCTCGCAATAACCAACACAATAAATTGAGGCTATAGGGATTACGTCGTGAAAATAGAACACGTTTGTTTAGTTGAGAAACGGCGTCACAGAGAACGTGTTTACTTTTCTAGGTTGTCCGAGATGGTGATGGAAATCCGATTTACATTTTGCCTCCTTCTAATTGTGACGCTTGGCAATTGCTCTGATAACGGTAAGCAATATTGTCTGTCTTTTTCCATCAAATTTATAAAACGTAAATATTAGTTTTACGAAACAGCTTGGCGATACAATGTGTATATCCCTGCTGGCTTTTACTGCTTAGAAAATGAAATAGTTAGGGAAATTGATTTTGTACGTGAGTGCCGATAACTAAAACTGGTAGGTTTCCTCCGCAAATGTCGAACCAACAAACTGATATTTATTTAATAAATTTTATAAAATTATATCAAGAGTATAGCTTTTGAGAAGGAAACACGAACATTGATATTGTTACAAAATTCCTCGAACTCGCGAACTGACATCCACAGCTGTACAGTGTGATACATTATGAATAATTGAAAACATGAATAGAACATTGGAGACGTCTTCGTAACCAAATTGTGTTGTAGCGTGTGCATCAGCCGCCTTCGATGCTGTTTATATCATATTCTTGTTGAACTCAATGCCAGCTGTTGCGACAATGGTCCCGAAGTAGCTAGAAGAACTCGTTATTTGAGATATAAAGGGTTAATGTTATGGAGCTACCTCGCCATCCGTTCATATTGAGATGTTCGGTCACACTAACCACGTTTTGTTTGATTATAAGTGATGATTACTACAATACTGGTAGCTGTTGCCTGTATGTAAACATAAAACTGTAATTGAAACGGATTATAAAGTGTACTAGTTTCGCATAATTTCTCATCATCATCATTATGTCATTTTATTGGAAAATACTCCTCAAGTATACACGCATATATAGAAGGTACTTACTAAAGTACACTCATAATATAGGGTAAACGAAGTTACATGCATGCAAATTAAATATTAATACAAAAAGAGGGCAAGCTTTTTCTTGAAACAGCTCATCATGGACATGGCCATTTATTTTTGAATAAAGAAGAAATATTCAAACAGTACACGAAAAGAAGGCGTTGGATGAACACACTTACACTGAACGGTTTATGACACAAAGTTGTACAGATATGTACACAAAGTTGACTATGTTTTATTTATTGCATAAATTTTCATAATTTCTCATCATCATCATCATCATCATTCATGTGTCTTTATTGGTAAAAATCAACCAAGAATACACTCATAGAAGGCACCGTTAAATGTGCACTTATACTATACGGATTACAAACATATCAAATACTATTTCATTACATTAATTCAGATATAACTTTCAATTTAAATAATCTAAGTGATGCGGAGGACACGACATCTTCCGAAAGCGAGTTCCACAGGCGGACGACACGGTTAAAAAAATAATAATGCCTGGTGTTCAATTTGGCGGTCTCTACATGAAATCGCTTTGAGTTTCCACGAGTCCTTGAGGGTAATGATTTGATGTCCGGTGGGAACTCAATTTCTCATCATCATCATCATCATCATCATCATCATCATCATCATCATCATCATCATCATCATCATCATCATCATCATCATCATCAATACGAAAGAGTAACCTTTTTCGGAAATGTATGCTCTTATGATTTTGTAATCATTATTCTTAATATATTTTGTAATATCTCTGCTACAATTGTAAACATTGTTCTATATGGTCTTGCGACCTTTAACTTGTAGAAACATCTTGTATGTACTAAATTATTACAACATACCTGTATTGAGATATATCGGTAATAAAAGAAAACAAACAAACAAATATCATCGTCATTATCATCATCATCACCCTCTTGATCATTGAATCAATCTGTGTAAATTCATAATTATATTATCACTCATTTGAATAAAACAAATTGAATAGAGAAACATTGTTCTCAAGTGACATTTTGCATGAACTGTACTGTTGGGAAATGTACAGTACTGCATACTGTAATATCGAAGAGAAAGCTGTCTCATATGTCTAAGTTACCAAAATTCCGACATTGAAAGTATTATTGGTAATGTGATGCCTACAAGCAAACAAATAAGCAAACAAACAAACAAACAAACAAACAAACAAATTAACAAACAAACAAACAGACAAACAGACAAACAGACAAATAAACAAACAAACGAACAAACAAGCAAACAAACAAAACAAATAAACAAATAAACAAACAAATAAACAAATAAACAAATAAACAAACAAATAGACATACAAACAAACAAGCAACAAACAAACATACAAACAAGCAAACAATCAACAAGCAAGCAAAAAGACAACCAAACATACAAGCAAACAAACAAACAACCATCCAAATAAACAATCAACAAGCAAACAAAAAGATACAAGCAAACAAATAAACAAACAAACAAACAAACGAACGAACAACCAACCAAACAAACAAACAAACAAACAAACAAACAAATAAACAAACAGGCAAACGGTGAACAAACAAACCAACAAACATAGAAACAAAAGTAAATAATCAAATAAACAAAAAGCCAAAAAAAATACAGTACAATAATGGACTTTCTTACATTGCCACCTGGAAGATATAAATATAACTATGACTAAAAGAAACATCCCTTGTATGTGGTCATTCTTATAATGTCTCTAGTGTCAGAAAAGACCTAGATCTCATCATTTTTACGTTTTGAGGGTATTCTCTGGATACTGCAAAAGTTTAATCTAAGAGAATTTCAACTGTTTTGACGCCATTTATATTTCTTACTGTATATATTTAATTTGATTTTTGTCCTGCAGATACATCCATACCTGATGAAGTCCGACTTTACAATTATCTCTTCAAAGGCGACAGATACAATAAAAACGTTCGTCCGTTATTGGACAAAACTAAATCTGTTCAAGTGTCACTTGGCCTCGCTTATGTTCAGCTAGTGGAACTGGTACGAGTCTCAGATATCATAATTCATTTTTTGTTCGAATGTCATTCTTTATAATTATATGATATTTGAAATAATTATGTAAAATATAAATTTTCAAATAGAAGGCGCACTAAGCGCACTTATACTAATCTTCTTTACAGAATTAGTACTGAGATATTATGTCTGATAAATTCAAGTTACAAGTTTAGCTACAAATTCGTTTTACGAGTTATTTACAAGTTACTTTGCCAGAGCTTTCTAAGTATAAGAGATGTATTTTTTTAGATAGATAGAGATTTATTTGAGACCCATAATCAGTAAACACAATAACTAGAGGTTGCAGTTACTATAACAGTACAAGGTCATTTCTATACTACAAGCATTACTGATTCCTTAGGCCTTAAAAAGTTAAAGTATCTACAGCAATAACTAAAGAGGTCAACTGAAGGCATTCACTGATACAGCAAAACGGCGGCAATAAAATCGATAGCGGCGAGTGCGATTTGATTTGATTTGATATATTTTCCGTAAATTCAATACAAATGGCAAATGCAGGATATAAAGATCACTAACGCACGGCCTACGACAGTTTACAATATTGTACTAGATTTATTGTTTCTAAACGACATTGGAAGCACTACAATGTTGGCGTATATAGTGACAACCCTTGGTGACAACATTATCAGGCAGAACGTTAAACCATGGGATCACACGGGACCACCATGGTATCACACGGGAAGCAAAAGAAGTTCTTCATAAAACTAAATTTTGCATTGCACGAACTGCCATGTTTTTCAGCTTCATGGAATGACCACGCATAGTATATTTGCTGACTTCGTTCATAAGATGTCTCTTGAATCCAATTAGAAGGTTCGGATTCTTACTAAGGTGAACTCTGCGAAAATGTTTCTGCGCACACGATATTTTTCATACAAGAATGTGCGGATTCGCTTATATTAATCACAGTGATTCAAAGCCACGTCGTTATTTGAAAACGTCTCTCGCATGTTTTTGATGATAATGATAATTATGATATTTCGTAAAAGGAAAGCATCGAGGCAACCGAAGCTAAAAATGCTTTTAGACAATATACGTGCGGTATAAAATTTCAAAACATTTGACAAAAAATTATTTGAAAGGTTGACAATGCTTCAAATCTTTATTTGGAACATATGATTTTTAAATAATATTTAATTTTCAATATTTTTTTAACATTTACAATGTTATTTTTGCACTATAAATGTTAACAGTTAATTTTAATTTTTGATTCATTGTCAGCATTAGCAACAATGTTTCAAATCTTATATTTGAAAATTCTAAAGTTTACAGAATTGAATTCAATCTGGAAGCAACATTGAACTGACAACATATTGTCAGACGCGTCAAGATACTTCAACACCCTTCTCACGATAATGGTTTCCATGCTTGCCTCTGGTGCATAGCCACGTATTGGTCATACTTGCTTTGTATAATGCAACAAAGCTAGAAGTTATGCTAGAAGAAGCTATGTTACAAAGCTAGAATCTAATATTTATAAATACATGGATTTGCTTATAAATGCCTTTGAATCTACACTGCGTAAAAGTTTTAGTTCCTATTTTAAGAGACTATTTTGAAATCTTGTGTGTGTATGCTGTAAATCACACAATGCTAAGCCAATCTAAAGTTTTCTTTTGCTCTACTTATTATTTTCTTAATTTTAAATAATATTCAGATATGCTCTTTTGACTGTTTAATGGGTGACGCGTGGTCGTTGTGAACTTGATGTTGTAAATGTATAATCATGTGATGTGAGAATATGTAGCCGTGTCATTCTGTAATCATCCTCTTTGCCGCTTGTACCACGTAATGCTAGCAACTCCGTCTGTTCTGTTTCCTATGCTGTGCCTCACGACATACTGTAGAGGTCTGGCACCAACAACCATATGTACTCCTTGGAACTCTGCCGTCTCTTCCTGTTGTGAGACCAGCAACAAGTCTATCAAATATTTATGGAATACGAAAATCTCAATCTTCGTCTTTTACAAATGCATTCATTTTGTTTTCTTGCAGAACATTCGTGCTCAGACATTGAAAAGTAACGTATGGATTAGACAGGTATGTTCTAGAATGTTCTTTCGAAAGCCGAGGAATGTTAAAGGAGTTGTGTTGAAGGGTAAATGTCGAGACGAAGTCAAAATACAACTGTTCTTGTCAAGCAAAAGTATATTCTGGCTAAAGTTCCCAGGCGTGTCTGTCTAGACCATGTCTAGAAACACGCATGAGTTAACAAAAGAACAATACATGTCAATCAACTTATATACATGAAGAAATTAGTAACAAAGGGAGGGTTTCTCCTTAACAGGAATTATAGAGGAGCCATAGATAACTACCTCTCTTATGTACAACACGTATTCAGTTATAGAAACAGTTATAGAAGTTATATTTTCAGTTATAGAAGTTGGCAAAAGTTGGTAAATTTATTGTAAAAGTGAATAATCTGAGTTCGTTTAAGTTGCACTCGCAAACAAATGGAATTGGTAACTGAAGCATAACTCACGTCTGAAAACGAAAATAAAAGCAAGCTACTGTACTAATAATGTTTGCTAAAACTTAAAAGTTTAAAGCAACAATTTACAAACGTGATTAGTTACAGCCCACGTCTGGAATTCCAGAAATTCATAGATGCCCTGCTAATATATTTTTCAATGTTTTGTTTGTTTTAATAATCAAATAACAATATTTATAGTACAGTCAAACCTGTATTAGTGGCCACCTCTACAGAGCAGCCACCTGTGTTTAAAGGCCACTCTTTATAGCCCCAAAATGACACTTTCTATAGAAATCAACCTGGACAGGAAGGCCACCTGTCTTCAAATGTCAATTTCTCATGTCACAGAGGTGACCGTCATCGACAGGTTTCACTGCAATTTGATGGAATATGATACTAATTTCTGAATGACCAAATCTGTGCTATTGTTCTTATTCGTTTGTAGTCGTGGACCAATGAGCTGTTGACGTGGGACAAAGAAGAATTTGGTGGAATTACAGAATTGACTGTTGATAAAAAGTTACTATGGTTACCTGATCTCGTTCTGCACAACAAGTAAGGTTGACTTCTTTTGAATGCGTTAACTATGAATAAATGTTGCATAAATACATTAGCAATCCATTGCTTCCGTGGTTGAATGATACAACATTGATTAAACACAAGAACCAAATTTGCTATAGTATACAATTCATATATTACAACTCCTTGCAGGAGATATATATATATATATTTTAGCTCAAGTAGGTAATATTGCCATCATGTTCCTATATACAAAAAGAAATATACTACGCTGTATATTGGCAATATATTATACAACAGACACGTTCATAATCACAACGACACTCTGCCAAAGTAACAAGAACCTCACCAGCTAAACAGGAAGTAGATGTAATGACTCAAGCTAACAGCAAAACGAGATTATAATGTTCACAGTAAAGAGGCATAGGAAGCATAAACCAAGGAACGATCATCCGTTTTTGATTGAATTTATCTTGTTGATTATTTGCAGCGCGAATCCAAAGAGGAACAGGGCGTTGGTCGACCAAGCATTGACCAGGATTAGAATTACGCATACTGGCCTTCAGCGGTGGTACTCGCCCGCAATTCTTTACTCCAGCTGCAGCGTCGACATTACCTTTTTCCCCTTCGATTATCAGTCTTGTAAATTGAAATTTGGTTCTTGGACTTACGACTTAGAAGGATTGAATCTCTCCCTCGCTAAAGCTGGTGCGGATACGGATTTTTATTTGCCAAGTTCAGAAATTTCGTTGCTGTCTTTCGTCGGGAGGAGAAACGTCAATTTTTACCAGTAAGTGTGACGTGCTATGCATAGCTATATCTTTCCCAGATTGTCTGTTACTGAATGAGGTACTTCGCGACGCACTGGATCGCTACATCTCCGCCTTTGTGTTAGCAGTTTGCATCCAATAGACCATTTTCACAAACTACCATTTTGGAAGAAGCAAGTGCATTATGGAGAAGGTTGATGTCTCTGATGTTGGAATACGGAGAAAGCTGAATTTGATGCTGATTCAGATTTCTTCGAGCTGTGCTACTTTGCTTAAACATATGATTCTCGCTGATATTCTGGGTCAGAAACCCAGTTTCTTCACTGCTTGAGGCACTCAACTTACCCCACAATGCACTGGTTTTTCCCTTAATGGTAGCTCGTAAAAAGGTCTATTCGAGGCAGCTATGCTAGAAATACAATAGCACAGTGATCACTCGTCAACCGCCTTATCACAGCTACTAAATATTACGCAATACACTCCAGTAACATTAATTATTATGGTTCCTATGTTTCGAAAAAAATGTCTCATTTTAAGCAATGTATTATGAAATCTAATAAAACATTCTTTGTGCCCAGTACATTGGGATTTCCAATGATGTACAGTAAGTATACTGTCTGCATTTTACCAAACCCACATAGTCTCTTCCGAACACAGACAGACAGACAGACAGACAGACAGAGTATGTGTCTATATTTGAATAAATTTCAAATAAGGAATTCACGCATGGAAGGCAGGATTAACCTGCACTTACACCATACGGATACAAATAAAAATACAGCATGAGAATGTACAAAAAATAAATCTACTTTCTTTTAACAAATCTACAATCTCTAGACAAACAGACAGACAGGCAGGCGTGCTAACAGAAAGACGTACACGCAGAAATATAGATATAGCTTATAATGACGATATTGTTAGTTACCATGACTTAGGATTCATACAATCATGATACAATAGCGCAATAAATACAATGGTATCTGACTAATCTGAGGACGGGTTGAACTCGCATTCCGATAGCAGGCCGGCGCAATGATAAAGATTACTGTGCAAGAGGCTATAACTGAGACGAGAAGGAGGCTATAGATATTTCAGACTGTGCTGGTATCTTTCTTGTAATCTTCAAAAGCATTTTAAAAATCCTCTCTCGTTCAAAACGAAACTGTGTGCTCGCCAGGGTCGTCATCACCATTCATGTTGTCAACTATCAATCAGCTAAAAAGCCGCAGAGATTGTTATTCCAAATTTCCCCGTGAATTTTCCCGCTCACATCCATAGCCTCCTGCGCAAAAGTTTGCAGCCTCCTTGCAACAGCAAATTGCGTGACGTCATGTACTCCTACTCCCGATGTAATCTCCACCCTACGGTTGCGTCCAATGATTTCATCTGTAATCTCCTACTGGCGGTCTTTCTTTCAATATCTTCTATGATCTGTTACAGGATGTGGTTTTCTCGTTTCCAGGTGTTGTCCCATGCCGTTTATAGATGTGACTTTCTACTTGAATCTCAAGCGCCTCCCTGGATTTTATTTGTATAACGTCATTGTACCCTCCGTTACTATAACGATATTTGCATTGACCGCGTTCGCATTTCCGGACGAAAACAGCGGACGAACTGACCTCGTTCTGAGTTGTTTTCTGTCATTAGTCATCCTCTCAATGATGATCGCAAGTAGCATGCCTGTGAATTCAGACACAACGCCATTGATTGGGATCTTCATGCTGACGAGTATGGTACAAATGTGTCTGTCTGGATTCGTCAATGTCTTCTGCGTTATATTATACAAGCAACGCGGTGAACGTACGCCCAAATGGCTACGTGTATTGTTTCTTGAAATGCTCGGCCCATACTTCCGAGTCAAACCACCACCGATCACGGCAGAACTTGACGCTTGTGAGCCTCTCACGAGAAACCTTGGTGAATATGAAATCGAGACTGAATTTAATGGTAGAGGCTCGTTACAGCCTCTTATGCGTCGAAACGTGAGGACTTCAAACGGTCGCTCGAGACATTTGATGAATAAACGGAAATCGCTTTCGTCGAGAGTTTCGCGACAACTTCTGACCAAAAGATCAATCGATGACTTGGGTCAGCTCGTTAGAATTGAACAAGATCGCGACAAGGAAGAAGATCGCAAGATATTCTGGCATACCATGTCCAAGATTGCCGATCGTGTCATCTTTCTATCCCTTTTGTTCTCCTGGAGTGCCAGTGCATTTTTTCTTGCGTTAAAAATACCCAAAGGAATGTGATAAAAGAACGGTATCAATAAGACAAACGATGAACCTGCGACGTTCGAACGAAGAACCTGCGACGTTGAACGACGAATCTGCGACGCTAAACGACGAACCTGCGACGTTGAACGACCAGCCTGCGACGTTGAACGACCAGCCTGCGACGTTGAACGACGAATCTGTGACGTTGAGCGACGAATCTGTGACGTTGAGCGACGAACCTGTGACCACGGCAACATCTTACGTATACCTGAGAGAAGTTTACCAAATAGGGTTTTTCAAACCTACTGTAATTTCTCTGTATGACAAGTACAGTATATCAAATGGAACGAAACATCACTGCAAACTTGTATGATTGCATCGATGAAACTATGAATGTAAATACGCTTATTTATTAGCCTTGTGCCAAATATCTTTTTGACTGTAGCTGTATCGTCTTTTTGACTAATGACCCCCTCTGCCAAATTATTATTTACTAGCGGCTACGCCGCCGGGGCCAACGGCAGGACTCAGCATAATGCATCTTAGTCTATCAGGGTGAGGGTGAATAAGATGGACGAATGATAACGCACCTATACGGCGGGCTTCGCCCGCCTTTTCTCTCTCTCTCTCTATTTGGCCTCGTAGCAGGTAATGTCCACTACACAGTATTGTATTTATAATTAAGTTGTCCTAAGCTTTTCGTACTGATTAGCCACCGCCCAAACGTTAATTTTAAACGTGAAAAGCTACGCCGCTGTCGAGAAGGAGAGCATGCGATTGCTCCCATTCAGAGAAGACGGCCTTCCTGTGGCGACTTTTGTAAAAGGGAAGTGTGGAAAAGTAACGATCTCGGCGGAGAAGAGCTCAACGGAGGACGCATTTCGAGGGCACTTACAGACCCACAGACAGACCGACAGACAGACAACATGGCGCGTTTAGTATTATGGGATTCATCAGCCTACGTAAATCATAATTATGGGTAATCTCACCAAACGCTCCCAAAACGTTATTACTGATTTTCATCCTGTTTTCGGATCCGATCTGAGCGAGCACCACGTCACAGTATCTTTATTGAAAGATAACATTCAAAGAATACATATGTGAAAGGCATGCTTGACACTTACACTACAAGGTGGATTATAATAAGTTATTTACAATATAGCCTCGATCACTCTAGTTCTAACTACTGCTAGAGAATGGGATGCGACAACTTCAGCTGGGAGAGAGTTGCACAGACGGATGTGATGCACAGCATGTACAGCCTACATGTACAGGTATTATGATAGCGTCCTACTGAAAACTGTTGGTAGAGTTCGTAATTTCCAGTTCGATCGGGATATATATTTTGCCTAATCCGATAATTATGCAAATGTGAAGAATGGTTTCCGATATAGTACGATATTTATATTATGCTATTAACAATTAGCATAGGCTTAATTTCATTATAATTATAGTGTTTTATAATTAGTACAATTATCATTATCCTTTCCTCTGATCTGTTCAATAGCAGCAGTCAACATAATTATGTCTGTATATTTGCGCTGATTCAAAACACGCCCATAGCGGTCATCCGCAAAATTCGCTTCGATTGCTAGAGACATCAACCAATCAGGAGAGACAGAATTATCATCCAATCAAAACACACCACTCTGAAGCTGGTAGCAGGCGAACAAGGAAGCGAGTTGCTCAATTACGCAGACCGGCTATAAATATTACTGGAAAAAAGTTGGTCCATGCGCATGCTAGGCTCAACCGTTTTCAACTATGCAGACGGAGTCACTGCGGTAAGAAAATCAAAATCACAGACTGTAAGCAAAGCTGTTGGTTTCTTTAGCCTAGACCCTTGATTCTGTAATGATAATAAAAAATGAACTCTACTGTACTTGTCTTGCGCGACCATCCAAGCCACATGCAGAATCTTCCCAACTGGTCGCCTGAAGCAGGTAAATTGCATATTTTGAAAGACTTTTACAGGGACACTTACAAATGTACAAGAGGAGAAGTGGAATATATAGAAGCTACTAAAATACTTCGGAATGTTTATGAGTGTAAAAGGGAAACATTGACCAATAACCGATCTCCAGTTGGTTCTATGCAGTGAATTCTTCTCGTGACTTGAAAACATTTTGTTCGCGAAGCTGCAGGGTCTGTTGCGTACTAATTTTGTCGCATGATCTGAGGAACTGTATTGGTTGTGGCCTGAGAAGTCTCGACGCGAATTGTAAATCCGAAGTCCGAAGTGTTGCCTTGACCACCTTGGCCTTGACATCAACCAGTGGCGTAGCAATCTTTGAATTTTTTGGAGCAAGCGGTTGCGCAGNTGGTAGAGTTCGTAATTTCCAGTTCGATCGGGATATATATTTTGCCTAATCCGATAATTATGCAAATTTGAAAAATGATTTCCGATATGGTACGATATTTATATTATGCTATTAACAATTAGCATAGGCTTAATTTCATTATAATTATAGTGTTTTATAATTAGTGCAATTATCATTATCCTTTCCTCTGGTGTGTTCAATAGCAGCAGTCAACATATGTCTATATATATTTGCGCTGATTCGAAACACGCCCATAGCGGTAATCCGCAAAATTCGCTTCGATTGCTAGAGACATCAGCCAATCAGAAGAGACAGAATTATCATCCAATCAAAACACACCACTCTGAAGCTGGTAGCAGGCGAACAAGGAAGCTTGCTCAATTACGCAGACCGGCTATAAATATTACTGGAAAAAAGTTGGTCCATGCGCATGCTATAGGCTCAACCGTTTTCAACTATGCTGACGGAGTCACTGCGGTAAGAGAATCAAAATCACAGACTGTAAGCAAAGCTTTTGGTTTCTTTAGCCTAGACCCTTGATTCTATAATGATAATAAAAAATGAAATCTGCTGTACTTGTCTTGCGCGACCATCCAAGCCACATGCAGAATCTTCCCAACTGGTCGCCTGAAACAGATAAATTGCATATTTTGAAAGACTTTTACAGGAACACTTACAAATGTACAAGAGCAGAAGTGGAATATATAGAAACTACTAAAATACTTCGGAATCTGTTGATGAGTTTAAAGGGGAAACGTTGCACCAATAAACCGATCTCCAGTTCTATGCAGTGAATTCTTCTCGTGACTTGAAAACATTTTGTTCGCGAAGCTGCAGGGTCTGTTGCGTTCGAATTTTGTCGCATGATCTGAGGAACTGTTTTGGTTGTGGCCTGAGAAGTCTCGACGCGAATTGTAAATCCGAAGTCCGAAGTGTTGCCTTGACCACCTTGGCCTTGACATGGCAACCAGTGGCGTAGCCATCTTTAATTTTTTGGAGCAAGCGGTTGCGCAGGAGCCGCAAAGCGGCTCTCCCCAGTCCCTGAAAATTTTGGGGGTTGGTGTACCTGCAACAACACGTTAGAGTTTTAGGCACGCAAAGAGCATTTCGACTGCATGTAAAACAAGATGTTGCTATGTTTTCTGCAGTAAATTCTTCGTTGGCGTTCAATAATTGTGTGAACAGATAACAGAACATTGCGTATTTACGCGTCAGCAACAACAGAACTCTGGTTTCAAATCCAGTAAAAGTATTTACTGTATATAGATTCCTGATTCATTCAAAGTAAGACAGTAATATTCATATTACAGAAAAAATGACCATCACTCCAAC
>OFHS01000299.1:24048-43558 GCA_900245855.1 Calvadosia cruxmelitensis
CAACGGTTTGCCGTTACCGTTGTCTAGCCCAAGGTATGGTCTAGCCGTTGCCTTTGACCGATTTCGGTTGCCTTGACGACAGAACTAATATTACGTTGAAGCATGGTTGAAGGTCTTACAGAAGCTGTCAAAGCTTGAATCGTACTGCGTCATAGTATAAGCCTTGGTATAAGCTACGCAGTTGGTAGAAGCACACAGTTAATCTTCGCTGCACTTATAACAAGAATCCCTCCATTACAGTAGGTTTCTCATCTAAGTTACTGGACCTAAAGAAGATCGGATTAATTCGGAATTTTATCGGATAAAGCGGAAACCAAAATGAAGTACGTTTCAAAGCAGATTGATGAAATAAATCATCTATATGTTTTGTGTTTTGTTTCTTGAAAAGATACAATAAAAAATAAGACAATTTTAGCATTTCTCATTTCTCGTTATCGGTTTAAATACAAAGAGAATACAGTACCGTATTTAGAGGATCTCACTATGTTTAAATCTCAAATCATCAAGTTTCTTCAAACATTGTACTTTTTATAGATTTTCATTAATCAATATTCGCTTCAGTATTTATTTCATTTGATTAAATTTTGAGTCATTTATGAGTTCAAATAAAACCGACTCAACTGGAAGTTGACATCAGTTTGTGACTTCGTGCTGAATTTCATTGTCTGCCGCCGGCTTATCAATTTCAATATTTATTTGTAAGACATAGGAAAGGAAATGTGCATAAGCTATTGTTATGTCAAGCAGATTTACTTTAAAATGACAAACAATATGAATTTAATTGTTTATTAGTAAATAATCAAGGTTTATTGCTAGTGACATAATAGCCTATTGTTTGTGATCGTCTGTCAAGTTGCTAAAATGCATCGTTTTTTCTGGCTCCCAAAACGTGTTCGACAATGTGTGAAAATAGACGTGAAAGTTTGCCGCGGCGCCTGAAGCAGGAACGCAAAAACCAGAGACATTTTGTCACGATTTCCTGTAAATTCA
The DNA here is from genome assembly GCA_900245855.1 of Calvadosia cruxmelitensis. Taxonomy (NCBI): domain Eukaryota; kingdom Metazoa; phylum Cnidaria; class Staurozoa; order Stauromedusae; family Kishinouyeidae; genus Calvadosia; species Calvadosia cruxmelitensis. The sequence continues at coordinate 25,039 of OFHS01000299.1, forward strand.
ACCCAAAATGTTTTCTTCTTAGGAAATGATGTTGTACACATTGTTGGAAATTACAGCTAAATCATGGTTAAAATTAGTTTAACAGGAAATTATATTTTTCGTCTCGGTAGACCTTGTTTCCCAGATTACTTCTGACTCGGTCTGTTCACAGCCACACCTGAATTCATTGTCTTCTATAAAAATAGCTATGAATGAATTGTGGTCGGCTTGTAATTTATGATGAATTCGGCCCAGATGTTGAACCCAATACGACATTTTGAATACAAACGAACCGCTGAGTCATGTTTCATTGATAAGAACCAGATGCGTGATGTCTCCGTTACAACATGGTTACAATAAATACTTTCGCGAAAGAGCGTGACACAGCGGCTGGAAATTCGTGAAGCGAAGCCCAGAAATCGAAGTAGGCGACAAAGTCTAGTGGATTGACATTACTGGTTGAAAAGCCGTTAAACAGTAATTGTTGTGACGGTAACGGAACCAATTGGTAGCACCTTTCGACTTCAACAGTCAATCAACGAGGTTGTGCCTACTGTTTACGACTTACAAGAACGACTTCTCTGACGTCATCAGCCAAGGTCAGCCTCAGGGTCAGCTTGGCATGTTCGTGAGGCGGTCTGTGGTTGGTTGTTTTATTTTTATCTTGCCACAGTTCTCGCCTTCCCCTCACACAATGCTGCTTGCCGCGAACTATTAAAGACTTCAGTCAAACCAACGTGCCTTGGTGAGTCTACAACCAGTGCACATCCAACAGCATCCATGGCTCTCAACAACAATTTGCAATCGGCTAGCTGCTGTTATGATTTCTCCTTATCATCTCCATTTGTTTGCATTGACAATTATTTACTCCTTTGCGAATGGAAAGCAACTACATTTGTCCCGAAGAAGATCATTGATCTGTCGGACCTCAAAGCAAGAATGAGAAAGGAATTGGATGAACGAAAACTGGAGAAGAACGAGGTATGTTGATGAGAATTTGTGTATGAATTTTCCCTTGTTCACGGAATTGTGTACGGCTTGATGAGTTTTGTATAATTGTTTTGAAATGTTATGCACCAAGAGCCACACGGACTACAAAATCTACGGATGAATACACAAAATTTTGTCGTGCAAATTACATTTTTACAAATTTACAACGTATAAAATCATCAATCCATGCTATTGTTATCTGCTGGAATTGTATAAAATCGTTTGATGGAGTTTAAAGGCCCTCGACTGGAGTTAAATTGATTCAGGGCCATTTGACCAACGTAATCTTCACGGAAAATTTCCCTCGTGGCCTTCCAGCTGGAATAATTGCAAATATTTACAAATCGAACATTTTCCTTGGAATTGTTTACTATGTGATACTTTACACCACAGAAATGTGTAAATGATGTCAAATTGAATCGTTCTCATTGTCCAATACAACATCCCTTTACGTTCCACTGCATGACNCTGCTGATGAGCAACTGTTCCCAGTTCTGCTTGTCGTTTCCCGATGATGTCAAACTTCGTGCAATGTCAACAAGAAATCCTGCACGCTTGGTCCCGGATATGCACGTGTCTTCATCGAGGATTATCTCAGCATTATTTTGGAAGCTGATTAAACATCATTTTCGAATCTCTCACGTAATCCCAAATCCATGACAAACGCAATGTATGCAATTTTAATAACAAAATAAATATGCAAGTGAGCTAGCTGTCTCTAAAAGTTTCAAGAGAAGTTGCTATTAAAACAAATTCGTAAAGTTTTACGAATATATTTATATATTTGTACATAAAACAAAATGAGCTTGAGCAGGTAATTTTTTGTATTTTTAAAAGCCAAGCGTTGTCTTCAGTCATCCAAGTCAACTGCAAACAGATCAGAGATCCCTCGTACTGTACATGTCACAGCAGCGCATACATAAAGAGAAATATTGTATATATTAACATAATTGATACATTAATTAACGTTTCACTGTATGCCATAATGCATGATGTTTCATCAGACAATGTGTCTACTTTACGGGATTCTCATTTGATCCGATAAAATACCGTTTTACTAAAAAAATCCAACCAACCGGATTGGTCTGTATTCTGTTGTATTTTATCATTGGTATGTAAATGAATGATTTCTAAGTTTCTTCTATTTTGCTTTCAGTATCCTCGACTGCGAAGCTTGACCGATCGGCGAGGAAGCGATAGCAATGTATTCGCTCGGGAAGCCTCCAAATCAAGAAGAACGGACAAGGGTCGACGAAAATACAAAAGCTGGGACGGCAATGATTGTTGGGAGAAATGCTTTGCATTGAATACATCCAGGCACGACATCGTTTTAGTGGAAACTCACGATACGAAAACGCACGACAAAGCCGCTATGGAAGAGAACAATGCGAACAAACGACGCGAATATTCGCGAAGCGTTTCGTACATTTGTAGCGAATGCGAAGACTATATTAACACAGAATCACCGGAGCGTATCGAGGACCTGATTATGCTAATCGAAATTATCATGAAATCGAAAACGCCAGCCATGTTCACGGTACGATTACAATCAGAAACAGACTTATGCATCACGTATCAATTCTTGCCGCGATTTAAACAAGAATATATGATCGTACGAGTCAACCCACAGTACTGTATCCTCATGAAAACATTCTAATCGAAGCGAGACAGCAGGGTGAGGTCAGAGTTACCATATCGACTCTGAACATTGTCACCATGACGACTCTTAGCATTGTCTCCTTGACTACCCTGGACATTTCTCAGTGGAATGTTAACTAGCGGCTTGGAGACCGATTGTCTTGACAACGCAAACAGTAAATCATGACAACAACTCCAGCGAATCGACAACAGAAATTATGACATGAACACTCAGACATCTTGACAAATATGGAATTGACACAGTGTACCGAAAGACGGACACTAAGCGAGTTTTAGCACCTGCGTGTAGTACGTTAATGCACTCCTGTGCTCCTCCACAGCTCAGCTTGAGCGACTTCGCTTTTACAAAAGCGCAAATACGAATGATTGTAAATAGGAATTGTAGCAGATAATTGTATATAGGATTTGTATAGATAAAGATTTTATTTAAAATTGAATAGTTCTGTTGACTGTTTCAACAGACCATTGTGCTTTCTGGATTCAGAAATTCAAAAGCTCATTTGACATTTGTGTGTGGTGTCTGCTTTGCTTTGATTAGACTATCAAACCTAATATTTTTAATTTGCAAGAGTTATGACGTTCTTTGATGTCACCGATTAGTTCAATGGAACTTTGTGCACGCTCATAAGTGTACCTTATTCCCGTAAAACCTCATTTTGAGAGGTACTAACATAGTAGCTCTTGTAAATGAAGGTTCTGCATCGACTGACACAAGGCAAAAAAGAAAGGGTCAATTTACTGCAGGACACGTGCAACCATCCTTGCAACTTTGTCCTTGCTAAGCGATGGTCATGAAATCGTCAATGTGCGCGATGCAGTCTTGGGAAACTCAACTAAATCTTCTGCACAAAAGGATAAAACTTTATTCAGACTGTAAAGTTGGAAGAACAAATATAACCTGATGTTGGCATTCAATAGAGGACTAAAGTCACGTGGAAGGTCGAAAGCTTAAAGCAATGCAAGAAATTACATGTTGTAGGCTTTTTTGAACAGATTGAGATCAACGGGTGAGAAAGAGCGCGGTGATCTAAACTAGCTAGGGCTGTTGCTATGGGTTACTTTGATCGGAAATCTTCAAATACAATACAGTCAGAACTAACACTACGAAATGTCTAATTCCTGAGCTTAGCCCTTTAGAGATTCACAGGCAATGAATGGATTTCTCGCCAGAAAAAGCCTCATAGTATTTAAAATTCGATTAGGAAAATGAACTTGATACTACCGTGTTTTGAATTTGTGAATTCTTTTCCCACCTTCCTAACGTGTATTCTTATTTGTTGTTATTTACAAATAAAGATTCATACTCAATGAGTTTTATTTCGACGAATCATATGTGACTCTTGTGATGAGTCACGCATCCGCAGCGCTCTTGTCAAGAAACAGATTGTTGTGAACTAATACTTCCTCGTTCCATCTGTAGGATTAACCAGATGACTCATAACAACACAATATGTAACGAGTAATATATAAAACACTTGAAAAACATGTATATACAGTTTTTATACACTGAAATTGGGTGCAAATAAATCTTATCAACAGACCAGAGGATTCGTTCCGCAAACAAATGACGATGGGTTTCTACTGCAGTGCCGGAGTTATAATGCTTGTGACGAGAGATGTGACATTTTTGACATGGAATATGACAGTACCCTTTACTAGTTGCTTCCTGAAATTTAAGTTTAAAGTTAAATTAACCTTTTCAGCTTTCTATTCAATTTGGTTGATAATTTTCCAACTCAAAACAGACTTCCTGAGAGCTCAATCTTTCCGCGATATAATTCTTAGCAAGCAAAAATCATGTTTAATCTGCCNCATCCTGCGCAACAGCAAACATGCAATGGTCCTTCCCACGCTTTCTCTGATCTTTAATTTTGAAAGCGTTGCTCCAGAGGTAACAGTAACTAGCTATTTTGTTTTGACAAGTAACTAGCAGCTTTAGAAAGTTACTTTTGAGGATGAGTAACTTTTGAGCGTAACTAGTTCTTCTCTAGTTAATTTATCTGTAACTGTGACTATAGTTGCTTTAAAACGTAGCTGCCTCAACCCTGCCAGTGACATTCTGATTATAACGAAGAAGGGGTGTACCACGCCCATCCCTACCAGTGAGGCAGTGACATTCTGATTATAACGATGAAGGGGTGTACCACGCCCAACCCCTTGCAGTAGCGTAGGTACTGTTCTAAGCGGTAATCAACCAGCGCTTCTAATTCCACAACATTCTCTTTCTAAAACATCTGAAACAGGAATCAGAAACGCGACTCACACAGAGACATGTCTCAGAATGACATCTGCGTCGTCTTGTGCAGGAAATCTAAAACAATTCCATTCAACGTCATATCTTGAAACGTGACCATCGTAGCGAAGTCGTGCGTAAGTCGACATATTCAGACATTATCCTCACGTAATGTCCAACATATCAAGAAAACAAACAGAATTTATCAAATTTAAATTTAATGTTCATAAATTTATACAAACTCAACATGACATCAGATGTTGTATTTCTGTAATGGAATATGAATGCTACTACTTGAATAAAAATCGGATCCCACAATTCTGAAATGAATGGAAAGTCGACTGAGCTACTCTTGAATCTCTTTTCGTCGTTGATGGACTACGTGAGCTACGATGCCCACCCGTTGTTACGATCGACGTCTTTTGATCCATTCCAGAGATTATCGTGGGAATGATGGTAATGGAAAAATCCAGCCAATCGCAATCGTTTGACGTCAAGACCAAGAACAAGAATTCTACGCAATAGTTCCCAGTCTTCTCCACCCCATTTCTGCCTCGTTCGGATATCTTTAAAATCTGAAAACGAGATTGAATAAAATATGCAAATAAATGTCACATTAATGTGGTCAAGATTAATTATAAATCTAATTATTCGTGCGAGTGTTTCCTTGTGTTGGATAGTAAATATATCCATCTATATTGTACCAAAGTTAGATGGCAAATCAAGTTCTCAAAGACCACGCTGAATGAGAATGTTGCAGTAGGAAGGCCGTTAGAAAAGAATAATCTTGAAAGTATACGCAACATAGTTTATAAATATATACTCCTGTTTCAGTTCCACAAGAGAGCAAATCTAAATTTCGAGAAAAATTCTTAATAATTGTAAAATTAACAAAGTCATGTTAAATTTTTATTATTGCACGTGCTGTGGCAACTGGCAACGTATAGGCGCTTCCTGCTTTGATTATGGCTTACAGTATGCTGCGTGTGCTTGAAACATTTAGCACGCATGCTCTTACTAATTAATACGAAGCTAGTCCATGCAAGCAAGATGATCCGTGTTCCCAACTAGATTATTACTTACAGTAAGTCATCTGTCCTACAATTTTGGCGTTCTGGATTCAAGTCCAGGGCACATATAGAAATCAACTTGGAAACAAGTTTAAAAGAAAACCATTCATCCGTTGTTCTTGTGTTTTTGGCTTTATGTAAGTGCTGCGTATACAGCCATTACTTGCCATCTTCACATTATTATTCTGTAACCTTGTATTTAGTTTTCTGATTGTATCATCTCTGCTGTGACTAAAATTGAACAAACAAACAAACAAACAACCCGCTATATACATTATGAACATTCCCTTACTCCTGTTAGGAGACAACATTAAAATCATCTCTTAATAGCTGAAAGAAGACGAGTTACTTTCTTCAAATCTTCTGCTATTAGACAACAATCACTTTGCTCCATTGAATTATCGTCTCAAATATTTGCGTCATCTAAAAATATTTCATATTCATGTTACCTCCCAATCTTTGCCAATCCTTTTTGAACATTCCAATAATCCCGAATCCTAGTAACTCCCAGAATCCACCTGGGTTGTTCCACGTGCGTCCTGGTGCCAGTCGCATCAGGATTGGATTGAATACTGAATATCCTGACCTACAGAACTGATGATGGCATCGCATTAAAATAAAATCATTTGATACCTAATACCGCAGCAGCTACTTCTACACTCTAATAACTAAACACCCGACGGGCCTCATTCATGGACTGGGACTAAAGCGTAGTCCAAGACTAAACTCATAGTCTGAACCAAATTGCTAAAATCTGTATACGGGAATTGAAATGTTAGTCCCGGACTACGTTTTAGTCCCGGTCCATGAATAAGGCACCAGCGGCCTCATTCATGGACAAGGACTAAAGTATAGTCCAGGACTAAATCTCAACTCCCATATACAGATTTTAGTAATTTAGTCAAGACTCAGTGTTTAGTCCCGGACTACGCTTTAGTCCCGGTCCATGAATAAGGCCCCAGAAGAGTGGCTGTCTTCTGCAAATTGTGTTGCACCTCCTTTTTGCATACTTCAAGTGATAACATATTTTGCGCCTCTCTTGATGATGATGCCATTGAAGGATGCCATCGAAGGTGTAGATGATACCGAGGTACCTGGTGTATGTTAACCCCTGTCCTGCTAGTAAAATCATTTAAATTAAGACTTGAAGTCGCTTCACCAATTGCTGATTGGTTGCATGCTAAGGACTAACTATCTGATTGGTTATGTGTTGCTACTTTTGAATTGTTTTGAAAACGTGTATACACGTCAATAGCAGGACAAGGGTTAACGTGCCTTCATCCTGTGAACATTGCAACCCTAATTAACACTTTCCAGCCAATCCGACCGCACTACAGGCGTTTTTATACGTTGACTGAGTCACCCCGATTCTTTAGAATTTAGGGTTTTTAGAACAAAACCGGCTCCCGAGTTAGACATGCTCACTCTGCCTCTGCAATCGACCTCATCTCGATGTATAACCTCTCTTCTTGCTCATAGTGTTGTACTTAGCCTATTATTGAATATGTAGACATAACCTCTTCGATCGTAAGACATCAATCAGGAATAAATCATTATGATAACAGAGATTACACAAGCTAAGAAAAAGAAGGCTAATCATCTTAGCAAGTCAATCGCTTTTCCAAGTCATTGTTGACCAACAGAAACAAATAATTCAATAGGTGTGATCGAAAACAACACGTTTCATCAATGTCATTAGTCATTGCAGTGAAACCTGTCTATAACGGTCACCTTTGGGACCTGAGGAAATGACCGTTATAGACAGGTGGCCTTTCTTTTCAGGTTGATTTCTATAGAAGGAATCATTTTTGGGTTTTGAAGAGTGGCCTTTATACGCAGGTGGCTGCCCTATAGAGGTAGCCGCTAATACAGGTTTGACTGTACCAGTAAGTTTCATTTTTCAATCACAACAGGCAAACAAATAATTATATAAGCCTTATAATCGGATTGAGGAAACACTGATGCAATTGACGACCCCACCTTCAAACTCTTACGGTCATCTGGCCAGGTATTACGCTGCCCATTGGTAGGTATTTCACGGTGCGCAAGCAGACGCCTAGCATTACCCAAAATTTACCAATTCTACATCAGTATACCTTTCTCGTCAGCTGAAAGATGTTGTCTGGAAACTGGATATGCAAATCCATGAGAAAAATGACCTCGTTCTCATTGTCTACTATCGCAATGCCAGCCTCAATTCCACGTATCTTCTCGAACTTTCCTTCCAACGCAATGAATATGAGAGGTAGAGTAGAGTATTTCGTTGTTAGTTCTCTCACTTCAGTCTTGCTCATTTCAAAGGCAACAATAACCACTTTCAGACGAGAGTCATTCGTACGTTCTATGACGGTTGCCATGGACACAAGAAAGTAATGCAGCCATGAAGTTTGCTTGGAAACTATAAGTAAATATAGAAACCAAACGAAATCTTCAGGAAATAATTGTACAATTGTACAGGCTCAATTGGCCAAGCGCAGTCCTTGTGAATTTCAAGTTTCAAGCGATTGCAGACAAGTGTTTCGGAGCTGAAATTAAATATTTATAGACAAGAGAAACCCTTGAAATAGATCATTGTTTAACGTGGTAGGGTCGAATACTCGCTAAGCAAAGCCATTTGCCTGTGCCATCGCGTACTGCAGAGATCAATATTAGACCTTTTTCACAAGCTACCACTTTGGAAAAAGCAAGTGCATTATGGGGGAAGTTGATGTCTCTGATTTCAGAAAATAAAGAAATCTTGATTTGATACTTATGCAGATTTCTTTAAGCTGTGCTACTATCCTTAAAAATATAATTTCCGTTGATATTATTGGTCAGAAACTAAATCTATGCACTGCTTCAGGCAATCAACATTCCCCACAATGCACTGTTCTGTCCCATAATGGTAGCTTGTGAAAAAGGTCAATTAGCATACACTAAATCTCAAAATGCCAACATGCATTGTGGCTGTACTTGACCAAACAATATTCACTTGTGCAGTCCGAAAAACTTGTTTTGATGACTCTACCTGTCTTAAGAGACCCCCTGTCTTGAAAGACCATCTTTAAGTGGTTCTATAAAGGTTCAAACCGTACAATTTATCTGTCTTAAGCGAATACCTGTCTTGAGAGACCACCTTCACCTGCTCATGAAGGCTCAAACATATCATTTATCTATCTTGTGTGAACATAGTGTGACTAACTGTGACAAGAGACTTTAACTTTCATTGGTCCGTTTGATGGTCGGTTCAATTCTAAAGCGAAAACCTACTGATTTCCAGGAGGAAATAATTTCAATACTGTATACAAGATTATTTCCAGATAGTTTGTCTATCAGAGTATGAATATTGCCATTGTTCTTCCCAGACAAAGTATTATACTAAGAAAACTGATACTTGAAACAAGAAAATAATTCTTTTCTATAAGATATTTTAGTTCAGTGTACCTGTCGTAATAACGTTGATAATTGGTCCTCTAGAGCTATGAATTAAATCACCAGGCTGACATATACTAAGTCTTCCATCTTGGTCTTCGCTGATTGATAGCAAACTCGTCATTGTGTTGGTCTGTCCCGATAAAGGAACTTCAATGTCATAGACGCTTGATTGGTCGTTGGAGCTATGCTTTCTTACGACCATTTGCTCCAGAAGTGGCTCGAGGCTGCTAGAAAAATACAAGGAAAAGTATCGATACTTAGCATGGTAGAATATAATAATAATCGAGAGTTATCTGTAAGTAAAGTTACGGTGGTGTAAATTCTACTAGGTAATCACAGCAGCAGGGATACACATTTCGCATCCCACATTTAAGTCATCGCATTTAACTTTCTCGGCATTAATCCAGCAATTGACAATTTTGTAGTGAATTCAAAACGATACGCTAACGACGTAAGCTAAACTCGTCCAATAAAACACCCCACTATGAATATATTTCTTTTGTGGGGAGTGATTACCTGTCTTGGAAGGTGGCCTTCTAGATGTTGTCACATTTTGGTCGCTCGGGACAGGTTTTCACATAACTTCGAAGCAACTGAATAAGCTCAGACTCCAAAGCAAATCAGGATATTATTTTTTCAAAAGCATAGTTTCGAGCTGTAATGTGCTATCGTGCACAGTACTTGTTTCATATTTGGCTGTGAGTCACTTCTTGTGACCGTGTCTCATGACCATGTATCGTGACCGTATGCTGTCCGACCATGTGAGCAAGTATATTCAGCTCGTGTTTGCATCAAGAGTTGACTGTCGTCGTTATTGCATCCCATTGCTAGCAATACCCACGCGAACATACAATAACAGTTAGAACTAACGAGTAATCATTTGAATAAAAGAATTATAGAGAAGAATACTTACGCGGGATGCTCTTCTGAAGATACCTTGCAGAGCTCATTTAGTCATCAGGTCTATATAACTTTAAACCTACAGTGAAACCTGTCTATAATGGTCACCATTGGGACCTGAGGTATGTGACCTTTATCGACAAGCAGCCTTTCTGTCAATGTTGATTTCCAATGAAAGTGTCATTTGTGGGTTATGAAAAGTGGCCTTTACACACAGGTGGCTGCTCTATAGAGGTGACCGCTAATACAGGTTTGACTGTATTTCCCACACTATTTTATGCACTTACTGTTATATTTGAAAGCGCATATCACTATATACTGTATGATAGACGTTCTTTGATACAGTACTCATCAGTACTCTCCGAATAGACAACAAGATACGACAGTAGGCACGCTCATAATCACCACCACACACTACAATACTAAGATAACAAGCACCTTAATAGCGAAACATGAATGAATGAATGAATGAATGAATGAATGAATGAATGAATGAATGAATGAATGAATGAATGAATGNCCTTTAACTGGTATTCGTTCTCCTGAATAAGTCGTCAAGACTATGTTCGAAGGCTGCAATGTTACGTAATGGCTATATTTAAAAATATATGGCTATATTTAAGAAATATATGAATATATTTCTTTTGTGGGGAATGATTACCTGTCTTGGAAGTTCGCCTTCTAGATGTCGTCACATTTTGGTCGCTCGGGACAGGTTTTCACATAACTTCCGAAGCAACTGAATAAGCTCAGCCTCCAAAGCAAATTGGGATATTATTTTTTCAAAAGCATAGTTTCGAGCTGTAATGTGCTATCGTGCACAGTAATTGTTTTATATTTGGCTGTGAGTCACATCTTGTGACCGTGTCTCATGACCGTGTATCGTGACCGTATGCCGTCCGACCATGTGAGCAAGTATATTCAGTTCGTGTTTGCATCAAGAGTTGACTGTCGTCGTTATTGCATCCCATTGCTAGCTATACCCACGCGAACATACAATAACAGTTAGAACTAGTGAGTAATCAATTGAATAAAAGAATTATAGAGAAGAATACTTACGCGGGATGCTCTTCTGAAGATACCTTGCAGAGCTCATTTAGTCATCAGGTCTATATAACTTTAAACCTACAGTGAAACCTGTCTATAATGGTCACCATTGGGACCTGAGGTATGTGACCTTTATCGACAGGCAGCCTTTCTGTCAATGTTGATTTCCAATGAAAGTGTCATTTGTGGGTTATGAAAAGTGGCCTTTACACAGGTGGCTGCTCTATAGAGGTGGTCGCTAATACAGGTTTGACTGTATTTCCCACACTATTTTATGCACTTCCTGTTATATTTGAAAGCGCATATCACTATATACTGTATGATAGACGTTCTTTGATACAGTACTCATCAGTACTCTCCGAATAGACAACAAGACACAACGACAGTTACCCTGCCGCTTGAGATTTCTCAACATGGAGTCACTTGAAATTAGACGTGTCAGAAACGATCTGATGATGATGTACAAGATATGTAATAATTTAGTAGATTTTGAGATGGACTCTTTTTGTAAATATGACACTAGCAAATATTCAATACGTGGACACTCGCTAAAGGTCAAGACCAATTCAATCTGCAAATTGAATTCGGTGAAAAACCAATTTATAAATCGTGTGGTCCCATGGTGGAATTCGCTGCCAGAAGCCTTCGTCACAACAAAGTCCTTCCACCAATTCAAATCTGGCTTGAGAGCAACGGATCTGGCATGTAACTGTCTGTTGTATTAGAACTGTTTATTGTATAAAATATTTACTATACTGTTGCTTACATGCAATAATGGAAGTATGTAAGCGAGGGTAAATCCCTCCTTTATTTTCCTGTCCCACCTGGACAAATAAACATACATACATACATACATACATACATACAAGATACGACCATAGGCACGCCCATAATCACCACCACACACTACAATACCAAGATAACAAGCACCTTAATAGCGAAACATGAACTGCCCAATGCAATTAACTAACACGGAAACGAGATTACAATGCTCACAGTAACGAGGCACATTAACATACATCACTTACGTGTTCTTGTGAAGCGTCATATGAAATGATAGTAAATCTCTCAGCTTCTTCAATTCATCTGTCTTTATTAAATTATTCCCAAGACAAAACGCATCTGCTTTCATCTCATCACAATTGTACGTCAGCTCCATCGTTTTGTCATCAGGGTAGACAGACATACCGATAATACCATTGACAGATAGCATTCTATTATACAAAATTGCAGGATTTTCTCTTCGTCTGATATTCTCGTATGTACACGAGGGTATACCTTCTAGAAATATGTAAGCTGTTTCTGGGATAGAAAGCCCCTTCGTCGTATCCCGTTCGTAGAAAGGAGACATGGCTTGTTCAGGATGTGGAACGTCCGTCCAGAAATGATCCGAAGTTATTTCTCTGAATATTTGACTTTCTTTCGTCTTCCATAGAAGTTTAGTAAAACAAGTCCCGATATTTTGCTTATGAAATATTTCAAAGTAGTAATATTTCCCAGACAGGAGAGCGATTTCCTTCGAGACTTGCATGTTTGAGTGATCTGGGGTGTCACCCGGCACAGCCCATAACGGTTGGCCTTCGATTCCAAAAGCACACAACCGCGTGATATCTTTCGAAAGAGAATTATTTGTCAACCAAAACTCAGAATGATCATCGGACATAATTCCAAATCGATACGAATCGCTTACGGTTGGTTTGATGTAACCGGAAATCCGTCGACCGATGAAAGAACCCTGGCATGGGAAGGATGAAGATCCTTCTATGTAAATCATGTCGTCATACAAATCCGGGTAGAGCGGATGAGTTTTTATACTGTTAACATCGAACCCATAAACTTGTCTCCACTGTTGAATCCGAAGCCCTCGTCGAAGCGACTTAGAAATGCCCTTCACTTTCATTCCAAGAGCAGGATCTTCAATTACATCATTCCGCCGAGAAATGACTGTATCATTTAAATAAAACATTGATAAAGAGTTGAATAAAAATATCACTATTATCGCAAATAGGCGAAATTGTGAGCGGTGCATGTTCGCAGGACTTTTCACAATCTCTTGCAAAGCAGATCTGAAATGGATCGCAAAGGACTTTACATTTCTGAAAATCCCTTCTCAAATCAACAGAAATTACAAACAGAAGAAAAAGACCTCTAGAGAAACACCATAGAAACGTGATCAATTCAAAACGAAATCTATTTCATCGATTTTCAATATACTGAAGAATTTGCGCTGGACTTTGATTTCTCAAATCGATGTGTGAAAACGACTTGATTGCCGATCAAGCGATTTAAGAAGTATTCCCACCAGCAGAAGTGAAATTAACTAGCTACGATGATCTGATCTCGATCAACAGGATTCCATCAGTGGATTTCGGCAGTTGGGCCTTGAAGGTTGATTTCTCAGTGTTACACATGCATTTCATCTGATGCGATAATGCAAAGCACATGCGCAATTAAGATATACAGATGTATGGATCCTTTTAATCGGATTCCGTTTTGTGTCATCTCAGTTTCAGATTATCCGATAAATCTGATGAAACTCAAGATTACTGTACATCCACTACAGTGTGGCGGTGTCATCAAGCATTTACACCGGTCAGCACTCAGACCGCCATCAGCTGCGCCCTCCGAAAATAGATATAAATGTCTTGTATTTCGTAGCTTCATTCTCTTGCGATATGTACTCTTATGGAGGACGAAGAGGCGAGGATGGAGGCTTTCGCATTCCACATAAGTATACATTTGAGAGAGAGGTTGCTGGTCCCACGATAGGGAGAGATGGCAGAGTTCCAAGGAGTACATATGGTCGTTGGTGCCAGAGCTCTATGTCGAGAGACACAGCGTAGAAAAGAGTACAGACAGAGCATTTAACACAACGAAGTACATACGGGAAAGAGGATGATTACAGAATAACAAGGCTACATATTCCTACGCTCAAGTGACTACAGAATGACGACATCACGCGTCAGCCACTACACTCTCGAGCCACAAATATATATTCAACTCAATCTTACACTTGCCTATTATTTATTGCATCAACGCCTCAACCTATATAAATTATTGATATATTCGTAATCATTCTAATTAATGAACACGTCACTCCTGTACGCACATGCGCAATTGTCACTCGTACTATATCCACGTGTCTTGTCTAATTATATTCACTTGAGCTTGGGCTTGTTGCCGCTCGCACATGCAATCATGTGTCTCCTCGATGTCGCCATCCTCTCGAACATAACAATTACTACATGATTTACTGAAAATGGTATCAATTTGAAAACGGAATATTATTTACTTCATTAATCCGTTAACACTACGAATCCCTTTTGATATCCAAACTGGATTTGACTGTCTCATTCTAAAGTTCGCACTGTAAAACTATGACATGGCAAAGTTGGAAAATTCACGGGAATCGTGCAGGGATTCAGACTTTTGGTTGCAAAACAATTTCAGTCATTTCAAAATGATGTGCAGTGAAAACTACACAGCATATAATTCAATCTTGTTACTCATTATGTCAACGGAAGACAACGCATATAGTAAAGTGAGTCGTGACCGTAGTATAAGCACAACCAGGCTGAACAATACCTTGCGAAAGTTATTAGCATCGCATGCCAATGGAACAAGCGCAGTCCCAATGCATGACAGGAACAGGTTACAAATGTGGTTTTTGGCACGTGGTTTTGAGCTGAAATCTACAATTTTGACAACCAAGAACAATCCTCGAAAATTATCCATCATTGACAGGAGTACGGCTGATTGTGTTTCAAACAAAGCATTTTTCTGCATCTTCACCTGTGGCAGAGGTCAACTCACGTATATACCGAAATGCAATGGGGCTGCGCATCGCATGCGAACGGAAAACAATGCAGATCGCATACGACTTCCGAATTCGCATAACTGGAAATGGGCCTTGAGTGCTGCAGATTCACAAACTAATAAGTGTTTTTCACAGGAGAATAAGATTACAGCACAAACGACATCTACGATTATAAGGCAGCCAGTCAGGACGCTACAATATACAGTAGTTCCTGTTTTCTTAGTAGAATTTTAAAATAATGTGAACCCAATGTAAGGAGGTCGAAGAAGCTGAACTTTTATACTGTACTAGTGGCTTCGCCGCCAGGGGCAATAGCAGCAGTCAGCATAATCCATATCAGTCTATCAATTGAAGGGGAATAAAATGTACGAGTAATAAAGCAATTATACTTCCGCATTCCCTATTTGAACAGGCAGCAGCTGGTAATGTCGACTGCAGTTTCAGCACACCTCTATTGATCAAATTGTTCAAAGAGAACCTATTGGGAAGCGAAGCAATGACATCATGCGGTCATTCGATCCATTGCTACAAGATGGATAGTAATTGCGTATTCCCCGGTTAGGATGCTACGTAGATTTGAGAGCAGTGGATGGGCGGCACTTACAGTAGAGTTTTCGTGAGGTAAAAAAAAAACGAGAAAAGAGAAAAGGGGAAGGGAAAGGGGAAGGGAAAGGGGAAGGGAAAGGGAAGGGGGATGTCATATAGATATAATAAGTAATGGCATCCAGTTATTAAGAGTCATTGTATTTTCGTATTAATTATGTGTCACGTGACAGTTATACTACATGTACAGTAAGACAGCGATATCACACTACCAGAATGTGTCTGAGGTTCTCTCCAAGCTATTGAATACATGTAGTTGGCTTTGTTGAGTAGTTGAAACTAAACCCCTCAAACATAATTGAAAAGAAATATTTGCTTGCAGGTTTGCCAGAATTACTTGTACACGATTCTTTCATTTCTTTCTTTCGTTGTGGCACCTCGCGAAAAAATCTCATTCGAGCTGATGTTGAGCATGCGCAGATTGCCCGAATATGACGCACGGCGATGAGAAAATCGTGCCACTTGCTTTTAACTCTGACGAATGGGTTCACCGCCCTCAAAGCAAAGGTCGCACTCATAGGTCACACTAGCGCTGAGCATGAAAACAAATGGCAATAATGGAGTTTTTGCAGTCTCGATTTTAATTCTTCAGCCCTTGAAAGCATACGACGGTATAGTTTTATTGATCGCACGTGAAATTGCATTGTTGAATGAATGGACTAAAATGCTGCTGTTTTCAGCAAATTGCAACATTGTCAAATGGTTTAGCGAGCAGTCGATAACAGTTTCTTCCTGCAAAACGCTTCAATCAACTACTCGCTAGTTCCTCTACGTAGCTGCAATCAGCAGTCCGATAATTCGTCTTTTGTAAATTTAGACCCATGCTTTCATCATGCGTCTAATTAGGTCGAGGTTTTGCAAGCGATCACGTGACCCAAATGTATTGTTGTACGTCATAATGACGGCATTTGTATGTCGATGTGGATGAGTCTTTAGAAGATTGCGAGAACTTCATATCCTGATTGCAAACACGTTTTTCGATTCTTTAAAATGTCTGATGGCGTTGCGTTTCCTGTCGATTCTGCTTTCTGAGGTCTCATTGCTTGTCTTGTGGGACTTCGTAGTCAGCTCATGTTTGGATTTCGTCACCTTTTGCCACGTCGTTCCAGCTCCGAATGACTGGTTGCCTATTGTCTCTGTCAAGTCGTTAATTGGCGAACGGTTCATCGTCTGAAACACTGTCGTATTGTCCCATTCATTAATAGGTTGCTCACCGTTGCTGTTCGCTGCGAACGATTGTGACATTTCGTACTTGGCCTCGTCAGAAGCAGACGCGACTAAATAGCAGTTCATTCCTTCAGACTTGCTTCACACAGCGTCCAGACATCTGTATCCGTACCTGCCAGCTGCATTGCAATATCATCAATTACCGAGGTAAGTTACTATAAACCAAAGCTGCTTAATTTTCTTGTACGCATATTTTATTTTCCTGCATTTAAACAACACATTTGCTGGATCAAAGTATGCAGTAAAAACGCGTGCCAACCGTGAAGTACAAATGACCAAAACATGTTTTCCTGTGATTTTATTTCATGTTTTGCGATTGCATGGCGGCGTGTGTTTTCCCCTTGGAAATTTTTTTGACACCCTACATTGCACTGGGGAAGTTCCACTGCTTTCATTGAATTGCATAAACAGCTGAACTGTGCTAAAAGACGAACGCGCCGTGATTCACAAGCTCACGCATATTCAACCAGATCTTGTTTACAACTTTTCCTGAAAGCTCGTTTCTGCACAAAACATATGTGGTGTTGCATTCGTTTGTTTTAAGACTGTTTACTTGCAAGTTTTTTGGGAAAATCTCCCCCGCTGGGCAGACCTTGCGGCCTTCGTACGATAGGGTTAGAGAGGTGGATGCTCCAAATAACTTTCCCTTTATTCTGTAGTTTGGACTTCGGAACCACTAGAAAGAGTTCAAGTCCAACCTGACAATTATTTAGATTTTTAAGTAGCTGACTCTTTTCGGTCTTCAAGCACAGATAGTCAACTTTGTCTCTTGGTTATTTTCACACTATTTATAGCCACTTTTGTAGACTGTATGCAGGCAACTTGCTAGCAATTTCATGTGAATATAATGTTTCCCGCTGCACCTGCATAATGAGATTGTTCTTCCAACTGGTGGCCCTGACGTCTCTAACGATATTACGTGTTGCCCCTCGTCAATGTTTGTGGGTTGAAATGGGCGTCTATTGTCCGGTCACGCTAATTCTATTGGGACACCTTCGTAATTTGCAAGAGAGCAATCAGCTTGAGTGTCGGACCTTTGCCGGTTCTTTCGAAAAACGACCCGATACCCTGCAAAAGTGACTCATGCCTTCAAGAATGTTATTTGCCCTTTATCCAAATGACAAACGAATGGTAGAAGCTTTTGTCATGACTGACCTCAACACGTCTGACCCTTGTTAAACCTTTCTTGAACCCGGTTGGTGATGTACAGTTAGAGGTCAGGCAAGGTCCCGCAGCTCTTTTCTTCAACCGCACTGGTATTATGTCAAAATAGATTAAAAGTTCATACTTTCCCACGTCAGTAGTCCAATATAGTTGTATTTTAAGACCGTAAATGTTATTTTGTGGTCTTTTTAATGCGCATATGTGTGTGTTTGTGCATATTTGGTTGTTAGATTTATGACTTATCGTTTTTGCGGTTGGATGTCTGTGAGCTGTGCATGCCCCGGGATTCTAGTGGCGAGGTTCATGCAGGAAATTTCCGTTCCATTTGCACAATTCCGATTCTTTCCTTCGTGGGAGTCTTGACTGTTTTGTTACAAAAGGAGGAAGGATTTCATTGTGTGATCCATATCAAAACAT
>OFHS01000300.1:0-48502 GCA_900245855.1 Calvadosia cruxmelitensis
TAGCAAGCCATTGATAATATAGCAAAAACCAAATCCAAGCACCTGCATCAACGTGTTATGAACAGAAGAACAGAAAACCGACTGACCTGGGTCACCATTGACACTCATCAGATTTGACACAACAGTCTCAAACTGAGTCTCGATCTCAGAATTGTCCTTGTCAAGAGCACGGTTCAGCTGGGTTTGCCAGTTGTCCTGCGTTGTAAAAAATTCCATTTTGAAACACCCATAGAATCTTCACAATATTAACTGTCACTGCACAGCCATGGTCCTATGCATACATGAACTGCCTTCCTTGTGATGTGCTGAACTAATTATTCACTGGAAGCAAGGTAAGATATCATGAACACACAACAGGCAAGTGCCAATGCGTCCTTCTCGATCACTCACAATGTCGTCAAGTGATGACATCACCAGGTACGTTGGATGCGACTCTTTCAGTGGCTGAATCATGAGCGTGTAGCGAGGGTTGCTCCCTGTTCCATGTCCATCTGACTCTGATGGGTTTCCATCATCCACACGCGTCACATTGACAATCTCGCGCAAATTGATTGCACTTGACGGAGCCTAAGGAGGGCAAATTACATGAACAGCATCATGTCAGCTGCATGCATGAAAACAATTGACAATGACTACTGTCAAAACCACATGATTTGAATAGATTGGAAGATCTATATCCTCAATGGGAAATGAAACAGTCAAAGTAGCAAGACCTGACAAAACCCTGTTCGTTTGTCTAGTAACCTTGTACTTATTACTGATTAAAAAGTATGATCGGCGTAGAACATGTAGTAAGGTGTAATTTAAATGAGGTTTAACTTGCACCATAGTGTCTCCGGGCCATGAGGTCGTAATCGAGGATATTCTGATTGTGGCACAACGTGCTGTCTGTGATATGTCATCAGGCGGTGCAATCTTGCAGTCGGTCTCACTACCATGTGCATTGCCTGGTCTGGATGAGAGGGTTGAGCTTGCGAGATCCCGAACAGTTGTTCTACTATAACTTGTGCATTGGCTGTAAGATGAAAGACTAAGCGTTGCACCACAGTAAATATGGTAGGGATGCTGGAAACTTCGAGTTTAAGAATTGGTGGAACAAAGACTTTGCACGAGGGGCATCAGCCCACATTTTCATTCATCTAAAGAGCCAAGTTGACGTTTCCTTTGTTTGCATTTTGTTGTTCAACGTTAACATGCGAGTGCTTAAAGTCACAAGAGCCTTTTTATCCCTCATCTGCCCCTCTCTTGATTAATTAGTAGGTAATCATGGGAATTCCACTCACTTAGCAGTGTGACTGGTGCTTGGTTGTGGTGACAGGCTTGCTATCTCGATTACTGCCATTTACAGGCAAGCAGCTCCCACAAAACCAAGCATCCAACACCCAAAACAACTTATCTATTGTGATGAGTTTAACAATAAATAAAAGAGATAGTTATAGCTTGTGAAAAGACAGGGCTCCATCACACGCAAGTGCTACATTCAGCTTATCAAGACCTTGGACGAATGGTGTTGCATCAATGAGCTTGCAGGAATAGATACCATTTACATCGACTTCCGTACAGGCTTCAATATGGTATCCCATCCGAAGTTACTGGCAAAGCTCGAGTCCTGTGGAGTGCAACGCGAAGTTTAAAAATGGATAGCATCATTTCTGTCGGGTCGCAGTCAGTGTGTTCGTGTTGGAGATGGTTTCTCCAGCCAGCTAGATGTAAGCAGCGGTGTGCTACAAGGATCTGTCCTTGGGCCATTACTGTTCCTCATCTTTGTAAATGACATTGTTTCTTGCCTTGATCACCCGCTTGATCAAAACACTACAATTAAACTTTTTGCCGATGACGCCAAGTTCTCCTTACCTTGATACACAGATCACAGCATTAACCCTCTGCACTTAACACTTGAAAGATTTGAACGCTCGGCCTCCGAGTGGCAACTTAGAATTGCTGAAGAGAAATGTAGTACCCTTTCCTTTGGTAATCCAAATTTCCACAGCTGCACCTATCATCTGTCTGGGAGCAGGATTTCCAATATCAATACTGTTAGAGATCTCGGCGTACTTGTTACTACTGACCTTAAGTTTTCAAGGCATTGTGCAAAGTTATCTGCGAATGCGAATTCCCGTGCCTACTTATTTTTTATAAATGCTTTACTTCTCTGAACGCCAATCTGTTTTTGCATGCTTACACGTCCTTTGTTAGACCTTTGCTAGAATCCAATACTCCTGTCTGGAATCCTTACCTAATTAAAGACATAAAGACCATCGAAAAGGTACAGCGAAGTTTCACAAGGAAAATTTGTGCTCTATGCTACAATACACAGCTCCCCTACAGAGACCGCCTGGAACTCCTACACCTTGACTCCCTTGAACTTTGACAAATTTGTTTGATTTGTACATGTCATATAAGATTATATTCCATCTAGTAGATTTAAAACCAGAGGATCATTTAGTATTGCACAGCAATTTTCGTTCGACCAGAAAGAATTCGAAAAAATTACAGCATCGGAATGTCCCTGTCAATAACACTGTACTAAACTCATTTGGCTATCGCGTGATATCGATTTGGAACTCTTTACCTGAAGAAGCTGTTACTTCTGCGTCATTGGCCGTATTTAAACAACGGCTGCTGGCAGTAAATTTAACCAGATTTTGTAAGTGTTATAAATTCTAGGCTGCACATTAGTGAAAGTTGTATTACTTT
Source organism: Calvadosia cruxmelitensis (assembly GCA_900245855.1). Taxonomy (NCBI): domain Eukaryota; kingdom Metazoa; phylum Cnidaria; class Staurozoa; order Stauromedusae; family Kishinouyeidae; genus Calvadosia; species Calvadosia cruxmelitensis. The sequence goes on from OFHS01000300.1 coordinate 2,698, forward strand.
CCTGTGCTTGCCAGTCAAAATGTATCATAGATTTGAGAATTTCGACAAATATATCAAATCAAATTATCAAGGCAGAACCATACACTAAACACCATGTTGGCAGTTCTGCTGGAATCAGAGCAGAGTTAAGTCCAACCACGGCAACAATTAAAACCCATACGTAATCTAGAAGACTTTCTTTCCTACTGCAAGGGCTAAGCAGTTAGGTTGATCCTGAACTAGGTGTGTGATGGCCTGATGTCTAAATTGTTTATTCTCCTGATACCACGGAAACGCTAGAGATCTTGAAACGATTGTAATATGCAACCTCACAAACTGCTGTTACCATGCCTTTTGTCTGCATCAGCACACATCAAGATCCCTATGCTCCGCTTCACTCACCATCTCGTCATCCTTGCGATGGAATACCAAAACATCATTGTTCAGAACACAGTACATTTTTTTCGTCGATCCACCTTTGACCTAACAAGAACAAATACTCGTCATCAAGCATCATTCATGATCATCGTCATCATCATCCGTCTCCTAGGTAATGTATGTTAATGTATTATGTATTTCCTTCTTGATATTCTACTTAAATGGGTGTCAATCACAGATGGTGTCAATTCTGTCTAATGGACAGCGAGGACCAAGCATGAGAGTTGGCATTAATTTTAGCTTTAGATTTTTGTGCTCTTTATAAGTTTGTTTTACAACGGGTTGAATTTCAGGAGAGGAAAAATGTAAATAGATAAATATTATAAGGCAATTTGATATTTTCATAAAGAAAGAGAACAGGATATCTTGGTTCTGAGCCCACACTGTCTCCATTCAAAACATACCATGATGCTAACCATTGCACCATAATATCTTTTATATCATTTATTGATTATGTTTATGAATGTCACTCAGACTCCCTAGACTGAGTCACTGTCGATACGTCTTGGTCAGGCGTGTTATCGCATGCTTAGAAATGCCCTTGGCTACCACTAATCCAATATTATTATGCCACTGGTGACCTCCGCATCATTACGCCCTCTGCTCATACTATTGTCAAACAACGTCAGATGCGCTTGATTGGCCACCTGATCAGATCGAAGGAGTATGCTCAACAGTCAATCAATGCATCTGGTGTCTCTAACATGCAGACTTCAGTCATAAACATTCACATTGCTCATGATATAAGTATTGACAACAGATGGCAACGAAGCAACGATGACATGTCACTTCACATTGTCCAACGTGTATAACACTTGACCTCCAGACAAGGGAGTTACAATATCATAATATTGACGCAATTGTGTCTTTGATTGCTTTGTAGTAACTGTGTGATTGTGCACTATCAACTTGCATGCCTGTACCTCTTCGCTCAATCTCACTTCCCATTATTTCTGGCTTTCAATCCATTGGCTTAGCCATGGTCTAGCTATGCTACTGACAGTAGAATCTCCATATTCTCCTCAAATCCAGTAGCTATTTATGCAAGACCAAATTATCAGAGTCACGTAATTTCTTTACCTATTTGTTTCGATTTTGCAGTTGGACTTTAGAAATAAAATTATCACATGATTCACACAGTGACTCGTTGCTTCTTTCTTCAGTTTCACACCAATCGCAGACACAATCGCGTCAAAATCACAATCTTTTACACCCTGGTCTGCAATCCTATTGTTCCTGCACGTTGGACAACACGATGCTGCTTACATGACATCGTTGCTTCCAGGTTGCTTCATTGCGATGTGATGTCAATCATTAAAAACACGAACATTCATGACAGAACTCCGCAAGGTAGAGACACCGCAATGACTGCCTATGGTGAAGACCCTCTTCTATGCGTCGTTGTGGTTTCGTTCATCCCTTCTACTTGTTGTGATTTATTAGTTAGTGATTTTTCGTTTTAATTCTTATGATTTGTTTAATCGGAAACTGCAGAAATGTACATGTGCAGCCATGAAAAATAGAGAAGGAACGGAATGTTTGATGAACTTCATTGTTTCAACACAAACATTTTGTACTGCTCTATGGGCTCGAAGCAGTTGCCTTAATCAACACCAGGTCGACAGACTTGAATGAGATCCACCGGGCTCTCGCACGCTTTGCTCTATGATCCCACTATCCTGATCTAACACCGACAGCCACACTGCAAGAAATGGGTCTTAAAAATGCCTCATCCATACTCGATGCGAGAAGAGAGACCCTGAGATCCGGGGCAGGCGCGGCCTCGGCCTTGACTCTGGTCCTTGCTCATCCTCCAACAGAGAAACTGAGGAGAGGCATGGCAAACTTAAAAACATTGAGATCAAGATTTAGATACTTTAAATAGATATAGACGATTTTAAATAGAAATAGTAATTAAGAATTTTAACAAGTGCTACGTAGGATTTTAACTCATATATCGTAATTGCAGTTCTTTTACCGCCTTTCGTTACGATGTCTCAATCGATAATTTTTGAAAGTAAATGATGATGATTGTTTCAACAACAACAACAACAACAGCAACAATAACAATAGCAAGCAAATAGATAAATACAGTGACTCAACCAAAACCGCAGACCAACATCCCAACACGCCCTACCCTAGCATTACCACTCTAGCTCTGCCACTCTAGCCCTGTCATTCTAGAAATTTTGAAAAACACTTGGAACAGGATGGGACTTGCACAACTCAAGTCCATGACCAGCTGGTAATAATGTAACCAACCCATGTCCGGATGATCATTTCAGTAGTCTCAGCGACACACGGGGCTCAAAAGGAAACACCCGAGAGGCATTTGTTTGTACCTTTGTCACCCATCCTTTCTGCAGCGTTGGCAAACCAGGCTTTGAGAGCAGTCTAGCCCCACTGAATCTCCTGAGGCTGTTTCTCAACACTGAATGCAAAACAAAGTCACTGAGCATCGTCCTACATGTCATGTCATCGTCAGTAGCGATGAAACAGTTTGATATTAGAGTAGATAGCGTTACCCAACAACCAATCATCAACCAGGTCATCAGAGTCAGCCGTCAAGTAGTACGTGCGTGATGGTGTCACAAGCTAAACACACAAAAGAGAAACAAAACACATCCGGCATTACATTTGAAACATAAGGATGGCACGTATCAGTATGATGCGCAAAACGGTTGGGCCGCCTTAGCCAAGGTAACTAACAATGCGGCCTCTTCATTACGTAGACTATTTCTGTTCTCTACTTCTCTGATTGCATTACTGTGCGATCATGTCGTGGTCAGGTGTTGAGATTAATGGCTGCACCACTCACTTGAAACGTAAAAGACTTCTCGGCCCTTGATATTTGTTTTACATTCTCCAAACTGATTTGACCAAGCGGCTTCCGTGATGAATCGCCCTGGATATAAGCAGCATATGATGTCAAAAGTACAGCAGACATATACACAATCCTTCTTCTTGACCTAGTCTGGATAAATGACACACACCTTTGATTTGAAATATTCTATTCTCCCATCAGACAGCACAAACCATCTCTTTTTCCAGTTCTTCACTCTTCCGCCAAGCTTCGTCAGGTATCCTGCCTTGGCCAGTGTTTCCTGCAATGGAAGTAATGAATGAGGGAAACCACAACATTGGAACACAGGATTTGATATAAAAAGAGCCGGCCCGCTGCTCACCGTCTTCATATTTTGTGCGGTATAAGGAGCGCATGTCCTTAGCTTCTTCTTGGAACGAGGAGACGGAACTGGCACATCAGTTGGTGTGGAATAGAATGTACTTGTTGATGATATTGACTCTGTTTTGCTCTCAGCATCGCGCCCTGCCTCCGAGCGTGCCTCCGAGTCAGTTGACTCCCCAGTGAAAGGCATCTGTCGAATCTTTGTGGCCACCTGAGCAACAACAATACAACAGCATAGCTAGAAACAATTCATGTAAATATAAATGACAAATTGATCATGATCATTTATTGGTCAGCCCAATATCAGTCGACGATGATATCAGATGTGTGATTTTGGGAAAACTGTCAATCCAGACATGAGTTGGTCATAGCATGCATTCTGATACATCATGTACTATACAAAGTGTCAAGCACTCCAGTAACAAAAGAGAAGACGGGAAGCAAAGAGGCAAGAGAAGTGATTTACAGTTACTGGCGAGATAACGTTGTTTCGACATTGGTAGACTATAACTTACCACACATAATATCGCAGTGACATAGGAAAACAAGCAGATGGAGTTATGAACAGTCAAAATGCCGCAACTACAGCACTTTACAATTACAAGCCGCTCAAACAAAACATGTAGCTTCCAAATAGAACCATTTGCATTTAAGATCATTTACCCCTCTCAATGTTGCATAGACTGGGGCTTTGTTTTCATCCTAAACATTAAAAAAAAACAAGTTGATATTACAATGCAACTCATATTGCAAGGTCTCAACGTGATTAACGATCAAAGCAGTGGAATTTAAAGGTGAATTGAACTGCAAATATCTTCCCAGTAGAGCTGTCCCAAGGGCTTCTACAGATGGCATTTGATAAATTCAGCATAATATGCTTCTAGCGTGGTATTTCAAACATTGAAGGATTCCATAAAGCAATCTTGGATATCACCTAGTAGCAATTGAAATAATTCAAGAACATCAACACTGGACTTTCCATGGAAATCACCAAGTTCTGTCATCAATGCACCAATGAAGACAATGTGCTCAAATAAGAAGCAAGTAACGTAATCACATTGCCATACCTGAAATTCCATCCCATGATGCATCTCATGGACTGTGAAGTAAATTGGTTCTGATGCTGCATTGTGGGTAGAAAGAAGTCATGATTCAATCTGATGATAATACAGAAGACAACTGATATCCAATTGGAAGGCTGCTGAAGATACCTCGCTTTCGGCTGAATGAGCTTCTATGGCCGGCTTTTGGTCCACCTCGCTTCAACTCAGCATACCTCTACAAGCAGCGGACAAAGTGAAATGCGTCAATTTGGACAATAAAACATACTGTTACCGTGGGTGTCATGAAATTGTGACAGAGAACGCTTGCACAGTTGCACTGACCATCTCTTTTAAAGGACCAAAGACATCTTCAATTGAACTGTGAGATCCAACAGAACTGTGTCTTTGAGGTGGTTGAAGATGAAGTGGTTGATGTGAAACTCCTTTGCCTGATCTAAGATCTAGACGTGGTGAAGGAATCGGAGAAGTATCACGACGCCCAGGTTTGTTATTGTGCTGCCTAGATTGCTGTGGAGTAGCTAATCCAGAGGCATTGCTTGTGCTTCGCTTGGGCTTCCTTCGCAATGCTGACGTCCTACGAGGTGCTGGTTTAGGTGAGGTTCCTGTTGACGAACTATTTGAACCCTCTGACCGATAAAGTCGACGGCGCGAGACTTCTTCATTTGATGGGCAAATCTTGTTGAAGTTGACCTTGCCAAGGTCATCAATGATTCCACCAAAGACCTCTTCGTATCGGTCTGCTGCTTTTGATTGCTTCTTTGCTGCTTTGTTTTTGTGTCGATCTAAGGAAGACAAAAACACTTTCAAAATCAACAAAAAATAGAGATCACATGATCAACACTGTGCCAAACATAGGAACATGCCTGAAACCAACGTAGCTGCACAGGTAAGGTACAGGTTACAACATTCAACTGTAAACATGGTCAATATTGTTGCTACATGTTAGTAGTTTTATGGTTTGCCGTATGAATTAGATAACAGCATTGGCCGTTACATCTTATGTTGCATCTGTACATTCAGCAATGTTGCCATTGTCCATACCTGTGTCAGTAGCACCATCATTCAGTTGATGTAGAAGTGACGCATTTTCTTGTCTTAACAACTCATGATCCTTTTCAATCTGAATTAATAAAAAATATCACAGTTCAACACATCAATTGTCATCAAAGGCAAACGATACAGGGGATGAGGGACTGCAGCCCCAATAATTAAGTTAAGGGGATATTCAGTAGCATGCTATCAAAGTACTGCATAAACATATGTCTTGCTCATTTGTCATCCACGGAAGGACACAATCAATGGTGATTATTATCTGTCTCATGCCTGTGCGTCTTAATTTGGAGGAGGAAGTATGGACACCTGGATGGCCTGCCATTGCAGATTCTACAACAATTGATTGCCACTGAATGAGCATTCTTTTCATTGATTGTATTTTGTGACGTTGATAGTCCGAGATTCCCAAGCCTGAGCTGTAAATGTATTCATGAAAAACCACGGAGATATTCTGGCATTTGTCTTCTGAAGATTCTCAGCTGCCAGTCTGCAGATAAGGGCACTTTTCAACGAGATCTCGCGTGCGGCAAACACTTCAGAAGACATGTGCGCGTGCGGCATATGACTTCTGCAGCAAGCTGAGTGCAGCATTATATAGAATTTTAGTCAAAAAATAAAACAGGTTATACAAAATTCAATGTCTCTAGGTGGAGAACAATGGCTTGAAAGGATCAATTTTAATGAAACTTAAATTTAAGTGTGGCAAGGCATTTCATGTCCGTCTGTATGGTGTGCGGCACTGCCAGACTCTGCAGTCTGGCTCACCTGCAACTCCTACAAGATCAGTTTATGGTTCTATTTTGGGAGATGCAAGCACTTTGGCACAGCCTGCTGACTTAGAATGTAAATCCTGCAACAACTGCAAGCTGACTTGGTGATCTAGTGACCTCTCAGCAGTGTTGTTTTCGTCATCGAAACTGTGACCTGACTCATGTGAGCCTGTGTATTGCTGCAAGAACAATACAGCTACACTGCGCTTGAAACTGTTAAACCAGTGGCTGATTGTTGAGATCCTGCTTATGCATGCCTTGTTCAATCATGAAGGTCATCTAAAAGCTTGTGTAATTCCTTGTTTTACCACGCCACTAAGTCTTTACCTCACTTGCATTGATAACGACATATTTATATGTCAAAGAAAGGCTCTTCCTGCTGTTGCCTTTTAAAGCATGCGGGCTGTTATACAAGGACATAGTACTGTCCATAGTCCTGAAATATCTTGCTTTGGAATGATAAACTCATTTTTAGAGGACCAGACCCAGCATGAGCGCATTGAGTGTTCTAGACCCCAAATACTTTGCCTGGAAATTGCTGTACTGTTTATCCCGTACCATAAATATCCCCATAGGCAATCACACCCTCACACGCGATTCCTCACCAGTCCTTCACCAAACTAATCAAATATCACACCTGCTTGTCTGAATGTACTATTGAGGCCTTGAAAGTTGACAGGATGATAAAATTCATAATAAAAATCACATCTTGCAGTTTGGGATATGACATTTACGGCGATTTCAGGTGTAGAAAGGACATTAAGTGAAATTTAAGCATCTGCTGGCAACTTGTGGATAGCCTATTAGGCAAGGACAGCTAGGTCGCTGCCGCATCAAAAGTCTAATAACTAAAGATCAGTAAACCAACAAATCCAGCAAATTACTCCTAGTGAAAGAAATGGATAGAGGAATGTTTTCAATCAGACAATCAATGCCACTTCTACAAGAATAATTTATAAACCATTGGCCGCAACCACAATGATGCTAAATCTGACCTCTGAGAATTTGCGTTTGATCCATTCCTTTATCTTTTGGTCTCGTTCCTGCCACAATTCAGCATCCCTGAGTCGATCATCCCTCTGGACATCAAAAACAGAGACGTCTTCATTCAATGACATGCGTATGGTGACATCCAACAATTGCCACATTCTAATACTCCATAATCTAACCAAAGGACAGTCATGTAATCCGACATATAAATAACTATTGCATCCAGGGTAGACCCATAACAGCCTAGATGACGTCACAATCACCATTATGTTAATTAAATGCATCACAAATTCCTCATGCAATATTGGATATACTGATGCCCATTGGACCGTGGCAAAACAGCTTGAATAAATCCAGAAAACTGTTTTAAGTCCAGGTCGCCTTCAATAGCGCTCTTCAGTTACGGTCGCAACGAAATCAGTTACAAATCAACATGACATACAAACACGCAATGCGATCCATGAAGCGAATAAGCTGCTTGTATTGCTGCATTGTTTTGCTCTCAGACAAAGCGGCGGTTTGTAAAAAAGAACTGCTACAACATCCTTGCTTCAAGCAACTGCTGGTTTTCAATATATTCCTCAGTCTTTTGATTATTGATTATTTATGTAAAGGGAATACTAGCAGTAGGCGTCTTGGTAATCTTTGGCAAATCAAATGCCGATGATCAACTGTCAAAGGATCAGCTACTATGACTACCAGATCAGTCATCCATCGCTGAAGGAACTCACCAAAGTTGTCACCTGCTCACGCAAACTCAAAACAGTGCCCTCTTTGTCTTGAATGATTGACTCAAGTTTCTCAACCTAAACAAACAGATCAAATCTAATCAATATTGCACACGCAGAAGGCTGCATGAAATTGAGGCTGCACGATGCATCAGAACAAATCACTAGAAATAACCAAGAAATTAAAGCACTCTTTAATTAGTACAGCACTTGGTAGGAATACTACTCAATATTAAAATATACTAGCTATTGTTAGTTACCATTGCCATCAATGAAATGTAGCTAGGTATCATTATTTGAATAAAGAAAGTAACTAACTACAAACAGTGTTACGCAAATAGAAAACACTCAAAACAGTGCAATAAAATTAGGCAAAAAAACCACTCATTGAAATATTGGCAGGCCTACAATCGTCACCTCACAAGAAATCACAACCACACTAAAATATCATCAGGGCTCAAATTTGCAAGTTAAAAGTCTGATTAAACTAAAGTCCTTCTGATCCCTTATTATCTAGCCTGCGTGCAAACTTCAACTGTTTCTCTGGAAATCTGTAATGTCTGCGCAACGCAGCACAGAAGCCATTTCTGCTGATGACAAGGCAGGTGGCTGATCGAAAGCACAATTTCCGGTCTCGGTTTGAAATAAGAGATCGCTCCAAGGAAGGTTCCAATCAAACCAGTTTCTGTGACCATAGTTTCTAGTTTCTAGCTTTCACAATTATTGGTACCATCAGCAGTTCACAGCACAAGCTCTTTTTCACTTCAAATAAGCTTTGAACGCATCGAAACGGTCTCCTTCTCTTAAAAGTTACTCGTGAGGAGTTGAGGACACACAATGGTTCAGAACTCAGAAAGATTGATTCACATTTCACATCCGGGATTGCGGTCAAGCAACAAAGAACCGCAACCTGACTCTAGCTGTGAAAGCCATTAACTGTCTCATCTCCATAGCAACGCGACAATGTTTGATATCGAACAATAGAGGTGCATCAGGAGCATGATTTGGTTGGATCACTGTGGTTTCAACTCTAATGCGGCGTCAGCAGAAATGATTTTTGTGCTGCGTTGTGCAGACTGTACTGATTTCCAGAGAAACTGTTGAAGTCTGCACGCAGGCTTTATTATCTCAATCGGTTGAAATCCATTTGCCATCTGGCTTTGCTAATTCACCTTGCCCTAACTCACTCAATAGTATAATTAGTATTCTAACGTTGCATTCTCTTAGCTAGCAATTTTCCGTTTACAACACATCAGACGGTTTCATAAGCCTAATTTAGAGTCATGCTGAAATGCTTTAATTTAAGCAGTGGCAAGTTCAATATACTACAGAGATCAGAGAATTACTCTTCACGAGGATCCATTGTCATCCTGTATGCTACTAAAAATTCAACAACTTGAACTTGACATGGTGCTTTAACAATATGTCACACAAACACAAAATATGATTATGTGATAACTGATGACGATGATGGTGATGACGCAGCTATCAAATTGAAAACTAAGCATAAATGAGGAATGAGAAACTCAAGAGGTCCCAACCAATGAAAAGGGAAACCGTAGGTGATTGTTTTACTAGTTAACCGATCGGGACACAGCCGTTTATAAGAGAATTCACCACAACCCTAAGCAAGAGTTGGAATATTCGAAGGCAGGTCTAGGCCTACTGTTATGCGAGGCTACTGAGGCTAGGGATGCATGTGATTGAGCCTAGGGATACATGTGATTGAGGCTGCCCATGTGGTAGTCGGGACCAAACCCTTGATGCCCAATTGCTAACGGCATGTGAATATTCATTTAATATATAATCCACCTGAAGCTTAGTCATCCTGACGTTGCAATATAAGCTGGATGGCAACTAACACCTACCCTTTCAAGCGCCTCATCTCTGCCTTTGTGGGCATCCATCACTCTCTCCTCATACTCTTTCATCTAAAATCGTTAAACATTCTAATCAATAAAACAATGGTGATTCCTTTCGTCAATCCATCTGTCCTGTCTTTAATTAGAAGATCACATTGAAAACAAGAAACAATCAAAGCAGAGCTAACAACAAACCGATGTTGAGATTAATAAGCACCAACATTCGTGAACCCGATTGTAAACACAATGAAACAGAAGCAGCGTTGTCTGTCCCTATGCTTGCAGAGTAGATCAGGAATATTTTACTACTAGGCTATTTTTTGAGACTTTTCCATCGTTCACTGTAGGCCTAGTTACATATCTATAGATTAATTTCTGTGATTTTCCGCCTATTAAGATTCTATTTTAACAAATCTTAACTCTTGGCAAATGGTTTCTTGTTGTAGTTCTGTATAGTCATGCGTTGTGAATATGTATTGCACGTGCTCCGATGAGTAACTTCAGTGTTCTCAATATTCTTGGCGAGGAGGCACTCGCAGCGTTGTCGTCTTTGTCTCTCTCGCACCGAAACATAATCTTACATCTGCTTTACCATGATGTCATCAAGAAATCATGTGAGGTAGCATTGACGTGTCAGAGTGGTGAGTGTGTCCGGCAAACGACTAACCAGCCTGTGAACAATCTACAAAATCTACAGTGTGAGGAGAGATGTAGATACTACCACATCATGTAAAAGGAAGTCACCTTCTGCCCAAGCAGTTCTCTGACTTTCCCAGCTTGCATTTGAAAGCGTCGTAATTGTTCCTTGGCAACCGCATACTTCTCTTCGATTGTCTCTCCTTCGTCATCAGTTTCACCATCCATCTCAGTCTCTCAGAGTTGCTTTTCTATCGCCGGCGGAAACAAACCACTTTCAAAGAGAATTGCTGCAACATGAAAGCATCACAGTGTCAAACCCTTAACACTTATTCAAACACCATAAAAATTGAAACTTCTTCTGTGAAATACTAAATAGGATTACAAATCAAAGACAAAGGCACTTGAAAGTTAAAATTTAAATTTCCGCATTTAATATTTCAGAACTACCTTCTGATGAGGAGATTTTCCTCTATTTGACGAATGGCCAATTAAGCAATTATCACGTTGTCGTGGCACGTCGTTAATACAAGAATGATATCTAATTACTGTTGCCGTGGATCGAAGGGTAGTGTCACGTGATAACCCAAAAGGAAGGCACGTACAGATGTGTCCAAATGACCAGGTAGCTGGCCTTCTTATTAGCTGAGCCGGTCCGCGTCTGAAATTACGGGCAACACGCAATAAAAACCCAGGAAGGGGAGTAAAACGGCGCTCTAAACAGTTAGTGGCACAGCTGGATGAGCAAGCAACAGCAATCAGGCGAGACGGGCAGACGATGATAAGTCGATGAGGCGTTGACTCAGTTCACGCAATATTTAGCAAAAAGACAATCATTCGGTACTTCCTCTTACCCTGGCTAACTGCATGTCAAGCCATCAATGACTTCGTTCCTATGAGAAGACTGCAGTAGCATTCCACTTCAATGTTTCACATTCCGATAGTTCTAACTGGCTTTATTGCTTTCTGTTTTCTTCGTGTCTTCCCTGTGAGTCATGAACACGCACTCTCGCATGCGCCAGGCGCCATCTTTGTTATTCTCGCCCCCTACTGATCGGGGCCAACTTCCTTCGGACCAAGCTTCGGACTATGGGACTATCGGGGACTATCATGCTTCAGGTGCGCATGCCTTGCTGGGGCTGGGGCGGGGGTAGGGATAGAAAGCAAGTGATCTCATTTTACAACAACAAGAGGCGAACACTCTCGCCCTTCCATGACATCATCATCCCTTCTTGCTTTTGCTCTGTGTCTCCATCCACAGTACAGAATCAGCAGGATATTAAGTTGAGACAGGACACAGTTGCCCTGTTCGTGGTTTGCCTGCCTCGATTGCTCTTCTGTTGCCGTCTGCCGGTTGGCGAGGGAAATGAGTGCTTCGTCCGCCGGTCCACCCAAGGTGAGATGCAAGCGTCAATCAATCTGCAGCATGCACCGTCGTGTGCTTCATGGAACTATTTAGCCAACAATGTATGATGTCATTGATATGGTTCTCAACCCTGCAATGCTTTATCATCTTGATTATCGAGCTACCATTATGAAATATGATATTGGATTGGATTGAGCTATTAAGTTGATGATTTGATGTGTATTTCGCCATTCACTGAGCAGCTAAAACAATTCATGTGCAGAGTACAATGACGATTAAGTACAAGATAAATTTTGTACAGTAATCAATTAACTAATTATCTATCATTGCATTCTATGGTTTCAAATATTCAATAAATGATGGGATTTTTACACAGTTACAAATATGATACAATTGTGAAGCAGACTTTCCACATTCCTTGCACGTACAGTTGACATTACGTTCATGGTTAGATAAATTGGAGCAAATAATATGGTGGAATCCATGGACAGATGTTCGCATGAAATAATGGCGATTACTTCTATCTGCTGCGGATCTGCTTGGATTGAATTATTAAGTTAGACTACCGGATGTCCAATCAGAAATCTCGTTTTGGCCAAAGGTTTCGGCTACTGTTTTGCATTTCTCTGACTATGATCAGACTACCAACATTTCTATTTGTCTGTAGGCCTACTGTGTAACTGTTTGATACTGCGACTGCCATCATGGTAGGCCCAGTGCTCCGAGCCTACCACGTTAGTTAACAAAAGAGCTGAGGCTGATCAGTTACTTGCAAAACTAGTAAAAGTTGAATAGTAAAAAAATCAACATGGATAATTAGTCTTTGTTTTGGATGACTTTGTTTTGGATGACTTTAGACTCAGCAGTAATGGTAATGGCGCTTGATGCCATCGACGGTGACGCATACTTCTACATGATGAACACGTCCATCGCCACTTTCTCTGGCGGAAGCAAGCTCCTAGCCAAAGTGTATGTGCCGCTAGACTTGTATTCCCTCTTCCATGGGGATAACGTCATTGGCGCGTGTTCCTGTCGTAGCTGCTAATTCTGAAGGCATTCGTTCCTCTAGCAGAATCAGAATTGATCAGTCAAGTAATTATGGCTGCTAATTAAGGTTTTATACCTGGGCTTCCTTTTTTATCAATTTAAGAATGTGTGTATATAATGATCTCGTTCCAACATTGTTGATTCAACTTGCAGAATCCATGTAGCATGTCTCGGGTTGTGAGTGACGTTTCTTTTCATTTCCAGAAGGAAGGAGACCTTAGGAAGTATCGAAACTTCTGGTCAGGTTGGAAAATGCGTCACTTTAAATTGGAACGTAGCTATTTGCACTACTTTGAAACCAAACATGTAAGTTGACAGTGTGATTGAGCACTGCATGCCTAGTAGCCACTGCAATTGTTCGATTATTGTGCAACATGGCAGCTAGCAGGGATTGAAAAACTAAGAAAAAGATAGTTAGCTATCGTTAACACTGATTCGCTAAAAATTAGTTTGCTAGAACTAAAACTAATTGTTTTGAAAGGTAGCTTGCTAGAACTAAATCTAATTGTCTTTAAGAATAGTTTGCTAGAACTAAAACTAAGTACTTAAAACTTTAGTTGTTACTAGTATACTAAAAACTGATTGTATTTTATAAACGAGGCAAGTAAAAAGCGAGTTAACAAAGACTGGCAATTTTTGTCAATTCAACATCATTTCAGTAGTACATCGTTAGAGTTCGTCATCGCAAAATCATTTGAATTATTATAAAGATACCGTTATTGAGGGTTAATAAAAGCTTGAAGGAAGGTAACAAGCAATTTATTTTAAAATTATTATCAAGAAGACAGGAACAGTTACTCAACGATGTTGACATATAAGGCCAGCTGAATGATCCATTGTTTTTGCTTTCAGCAAATTGATCTACCACTGCAGACACTACACGGGACTTTCGTAAAAGCGAAATTTAGCTAAATCAGCTATTTTAATTGGGTTGAAATCAGTTTGCTAAACTAATTCTTGAAAGATAGTCTCAAAACTAAAAACTGAAGGAATAGCACTTCTCTAACTTAGCGAGCTAATTTTAGTCCACTATTTACATCCCTGGCAGCTAGCCACTTTTAACCAGAGTTTAGTGATTATATTTTGGCTGATACTGATCACACTGACGGTGACTGACTGACCGGTTTAGTGCTACGTGCCCGTATGGAAAACTCGTAAATTGTACGCCGGATTTTACACCAAACTTTTATATTCTTGTACGCCAAAATTTGTTAGATTGATTATAATCTCAACTAAGGCTTCAAATCGCCTTCAATTCAATAAGGAAAAGTACGCCAACCACTGGAATTTACAAACTTTCGGAGGACGTACGCCAAATTTGTTTTGGCGTAGGCTAACTCTATGCCGGATTAATCCGGCGTAACATACACGTTTTCCATTCAGGGCTACGTGGCTCTGTTGTGTAAATGTGTACTGCATTGCCATGCTATATGCTGTGTTTCTGCGAGCTAGAACCGTTGCCATATTTCAATTGATGCTCTTTTTGTTTGGTATTGTATAGCATATTGTGCTAATCCCTTTTGGTTGTGCACTTTATCACCCGCTTTGGTTCTGTTGGTTGTTGTTTAGTCAATGACTCCACTTGGCACGATCACCAGGGGAGAGATTGTGGAGGTGCGACAGAGCCACGCCTTTCCTGACAGGACCAATGTTTTTGAGATTGTTCAAAAATCCCATGACATATGGCAAGTTCAGGCATCAACAACGGTAAGCACTTTGGTATCTCATTGACTGATGAAATCGTTGCTCTTACTATTCTGTTCTATTCATTTGATTTGATTTGCATGATCACGAAAGACAGATGCAGGGTTTAAACAAGCCAAATCACTTTTTGTACAGTGCATACTACTACGGTAGCTTTAAGTTGTTGTTGTTGTGGTCAGCACCGGCCCTTAGATTGTTTGTGTGTGTGTGTGTGTCTGCAGGGGGAGATGGTCGACTGGATGAAGGTGCTGTCTCCTACTCCACTCATGTTGGACCCAGGGCAGGTGAGGTGACTACATCCACGCCCTGCCCTTGTGGCTAGCAGGGGTTGACCTCGTTGCTACTCATTCATCTCAATACTCTCATTCTCAGTATGACATCACGGGCGCGGCCTCAGCCAATCATGAGACGGAGTCAGATGATCACACGTGGCCGAAGGATAAGCCCAGCCTCGAGGGAGAATCAGATGAACAGCCTCAATTCAGTGTCCCATATCCTGAACTGCCTCGCTTGAGTGACAATGGCGATGTCGCTTTTGCAGAACACCACGCATATCCACAGCTGCCTCAAGAGCCTGGTAAGTAGCATCGATGGGAATTGCGTGGCTTTTGCTATACAGTGTATCCCATTAGATCAATGAGCATGAAATGTGTCGTGCGTTGGTGGCTGCAGTCAATTATTGTTCATGGCTGCTGCTTTGTGATCAGGTTCATCGCTTTGTGGTCATCCGACTGCGCCTGCGCCGTACTTCTGTTCGCCTCCGCCGCCTTACTCAGAAACCGACGCGGCAGGACAGCAGGAGAGGAGATCTTGACAGCCAAAGAGAGCACTCTCGACGTAGAAAGAGAGACGTTGAGGTTATTAGGGTTCATGGTATTTTATTGTCATTTGCGCCGAGACCTTTCTTTGCCGAAACTCGACAAAGATGCAACGTTCTATGCTCACCACTGAATGAAAGTGTTTACGAGGAGAGAATTATACCAACAACTATATGATCCAATCCTGAACGAGGCTGTTTCTTTCGCTCTTCTGCAATCCGATGACTGCTGCTCGTGTTTCGTTGATGCAAATGGAAAAGACTTCACTTCAAACGCAATGCTGCCATGTGCGGATGTTTATTCAAGTTTTGATGATTAATTAACATTCTTGTAAATAAATAAATAGTTTTTGGTTAACAGTATCACTATGGCCGCATGATATCGCTCGAGATTAAGAACAACATAGCGGTGATGATATTGAATGTATTTTTTGGAAGAACATTGATTGAATCAGCACAGCAGCAGCGGAGATGGCCGCATTTCAGTTTAAACTGCATTCTCTATCTGCCGGTTGAAGCTCGCACGAACTGCGAAATGAATTGATTTGACCGCTTCTTCCGTATGGTATGCATTCATTTCTATGCGTGTCATCTGTGTAGGATATCGTTCTCTGCGTTTAGATGCTGTCATTTATTGTCAACTGCCCGTCGAGTGTCTCGTAGTATAACTCTTCAGTATTGCTCGCCAGTGATAGTTAAGAAGCTTGGACGGCCCTTTTCCGCTGGCAGTCACAGGCTCACAGCGGCTAATGACCGTTGCTCGAAATTAAAAATATGAACCTTCAAAAAATTTGAACTTTAAAGAAATGATAATCGAAGCCGGAAGTTGAAAACATAAGAAAAAATGAACTTTTCATGACGATTGTTGCCAAATTATGGAAACTCTATTTTGAAAAAGTCCAATGACAAGAACCATAATCTGAACACTTGTCGCACTCATATTTGAGCAGTACTTCTCAACTAATATTTCGTTCTCTGCTGAAGGAATGCACAATAATTAAAGGTTCCGTGTGGAATGATTGTAGAAATTTAATTACAGATGTTCCCGTCGTTCCGAAACAAGCTCGCAATTCATATATGAACTGAATGTATAATATGACTTATTGTATGCCTGACAAATTTAGAATGAAGCAATTTTACAGAAGAGTATTGGAAAGGAACAAAATAGTTAACGAAAACAAAAATCGAAAAAGGCATATGTGTCGATGCTCTGAATCCGGAGATGAAAATGCGAACTTTTTGTCTGGTTTGGATAAATCAAATCGATTTATAAAATTATAGATTTTAAAATGCCCAAAGCAACAAGTATAGGATATTAGTTGAGACGTTTCAGGCTTAATTAGGATTGGATTCGGTAACACTTGCTAACGAGAATTGGATTCTGTTGAAACCCGCTTTCAAAATGCATTCGTCGCAATGAAGCCGCTGGTTACCTTTCATTTAGATACACGCCTATAGCTGAAGGATCGCCACCCTTGTGGATTATGCAACTACGTGGACGAAGATCATTACACGGCGCTAACGCCAAAGACTTACTAGATATGCTAAATATAATTGTAAGGAGTCTATGGTTGACGCCCAGCAAAGTTCGAATTCACTTTGTCGCCATTCGTTCGAAAGTGAATCGAATACGGAGTTGTCATAGCAACACACATTCATTTGCATTTCTGAAGTGTTGCTGTGCGTGCTGTTGTGGACTTGAGAACGACAAGCACTATAAAAATTGTGGCAGACCGATCATGAGTTTGTTGTTCGGCTCATTCGAGAAAACTATGTAATTGGACAGGATACAGCATGAAGGTGCAGGACGAAAGCAAGCAGCGACCTCAGCCTGCTTCAGGTAAACAAATGACCACTTACGATATCTCCGCATTGGATTGAGGAACACCCTCTCGACATTGCGGAAGGTTGCATTGTAGCCTTGTAGGAAATGCTCTTGTCTCGCTGTAGATGGTGCTGCTGCAACGGTGGACAACGAGGCTGGTCAGTCGGAGTTTGGTGCAGAGGCAGTCGCCCAGCTTGTGCCTCACGTGCCGGACAGCGTGATTGAGAGCGATCACATGTCAACCATGCCAGGTACCACGGAGTACATTGGCGTCGCTCTCTTTGCTGACATCTCAGGTAAATAAGAGAGATGCGTAACTCATTCAGCTAGCCATTGATCCTCGCCTGCATGTTAGCCTCGATGCAACTGTCCTGGTCACTCTTATAGAAGCAATGCGTTTTAATACAACGAGCGTCTCTTTGTGGCAGGCTTTACGTCTTTGTGTGAAAGCTACGCCGATATGGCCACCACCGATGCAACATGCGGCACGGACAAGCTGCAAGCAACACTCAACGAGTACATAGGCAAAATTGTGGACGGTAGGAGGATAGCAATGCCCCGCGTGGAGCAGAATCACGTAAACGGATCATTGTCTCATGATTGGTCGATGACACGTTTGTGGTTTTTCCATTTTGTCAGTGATCGTCAAGAACGGGGGTGATGTGCTCAAGTTCGCCGGTGAGTCTCATGGCCAGTGGTCGTTTTTCTGGTCGACACTGTCCCAGACCCCTAAAGTTGTCAATCGATGCACGAGGCATACAGCGGTATCAGATAGTTATGAGAATGTTGAACTTTGCTTTGGAAACTCCACTTTCTATCACCGGTTATGGCCTATGGCCTGACCGAACAAGCATTAACCATTGAGGTTCTCCCTTTCTATTGTCAAACCAGTGTGTAGTAGTTTATGCCTAGGAAGTACGTTGCCCGACCACTGCAGACGTATTTCCGGCATTTCAATGTGCGCTAACATGCGAGTACCCTGCAGTCATGCTTTTACTTCACTCATCGTGAGCCTGACTATAGCTCATCAACATGCGATAATGGTGGTCTGTTGTTGTCAAGGTGACGCCATATTGGCCTCGTGGCGGTGCAGTGACACTGGTTACAACGCCAAGGCCATCCTGACCAAGGCCATCAAGTGCAGTCTGGCCATTCAGAAGACATGTGACAACTTCATGACCGGCGTTGGAATTCTGCTGCGCGTAAAGATTGCATTGGCTGTCGGCACCATGTGCATCACATATGTCGGTTTACCAGAAGCCAAACAGTTCGACTTATCAGGATCAGCCGTAGACGATGTTGGCAAAACAGAGAAGCATGCTACCCCCGGCACAGTTATCTTGTCTCAGCTAGCATGGGTGAACTGCGACCATCGCCTATTCAAAGGCGAGGAGATCGACGGGGGCAAATATTTCCTGGTGGGCATTAATGGCTCGCTCGTTCATCTGGTCCGATTGGTAGAAAGGTCCCTGATTGACATATAAGCATGTGAGTTGTGTGGTATTTCTTGCAGACTACTGAGAATAGCATGATCCCAGTGGACAGCCAGCAGTTCACAGTGGGCCATGGGCTAGTCAATGCCTTCACGGAGTTGTTCTCGTCGCAACAGCAAGGCGCTGGACACGCATCGGCCGCAGCCAATTCTCAGTGGAATGGCAAGGCTGTCATCTGTCCGTTGTACGACGCCTTGATGGAGAAATGCGTCGACTACAGAGTGGACATCCCTTTGGCGCTGATGATGGATGAAAACGAGGATCAAAGAATGCCTGCAACCTCATACGCAGCCAACATCCCGTTGAAGAAGACGAAAAAGAAGGAAAAAGAAAATAAAAATGCAAAAACGAAATTCGGTAAACTCAGCTTTTCTTTACTTCTCTGTGAACTTTCGTTTAACTTTCTCAGCGGTCTTCTGGTATATTTAACTAAGAACGTATTCCAGTACTATTGACTCAACTATTGGACGGGCGTAAGTGTAAGTAGGCTTGTAAGAGAATCTTTGAGTTTTGAGATGTGAAGGACTCGTGGATAAGATATGAACGTACACTGGCTTTATTGTAGCTCAGATAGCTGCGCAATGCTGCAAAAAATTCAAATCAGATGTGACTAGAATGAACCGAAGTGAGATGCTTAACTCATGCTGTTGTTGCAGTAGTTGAAGCTTGCCTTTGTTCTGTCAGACAGAGTGACCATGACAATCAACCTTGACAAAGCGGAGGTCGGTGACCTCAGGGCGTACGTGCCCAAACCAGTGCTAGACAAGGTCAGTCTGCCAGTACCATCTGTGGCCAGTACTGCACTGTGCTATCTAGATGACATTGATGGCCATGTACAAGGTTGGTAGGTAGGATTGCGTGAGCTGCGTTGCCAATTGTTACTCTGCTCTTGTATGTACAGCTTGACAATGGCCAAGATCTGCAATGGCTGTCAGAGATGAGAGAAGTGTCAGTTCTATTTATCAACATGAAACTGCCGGACGAGAAGAGCGACGCTGCGCATGCGCTACAGAAGGCCTTTGAAGTAATTTACGAAGCAACGAAGCAACTCAAAGGTTAGCAAACGCATGATCTATGTCCGCTGAGCACATTCACTTCGTGGGCTGTGTCTTTCGTGATGACCTTGATTTGCATATTTTCGATTCTGCAGGTAACCTCAACAAGGTCTTTGGCTTTGACAAGGTGAGAGATAGGTTTTGCCTGACTCCCGTTGATTTCTTTGCTATGGTAGTTGCCCAATGAACTGATTGAATGAGTGATTACTCTGATAGGGCTGTACCTTCGTGGTCATCTTCGGTCTCCCTGGTGACAAGTACGAAGACGACGCAGCAAGAGCGCTGAGGTGCGGCCACAGGGTCTATGAGGCACTACAAGCCGTACAGGACATCACGTGAGTATTGCAATCCACGGACGACAGCCAACCAATGCTCACCCATGCCTAAGGGTCTCTGACTGGCTCATGCTGGCCTTGTCTGTTGTAGTGACGAGGGCATCGGTGTGACGACGGGCAAGGCCTTCTGCGGTGTCGTCGGACACAAGGACAGACATGAGTACACGGGTCAGTTAGTGCATTGACGTCCTCTCACGTGACTGCCACTGTAGTAGTCTTATAGTAGTCGCAGTGTGATATAAGAGGCGTAAGTAACATGGCGTAGTGATGACACAATGCGAACAATGTCATCAACAGTGATTGGTCGGAAGGTGAACATGGCGGCCAGGCTCATGATGAACTATCCTGGCAAGTTGACCTGTGACTCAGAGACGTACGCCGCGGCAAAAACCAAACTCAGGACTGAAGATTTTGTGACGCAGCCGTTCAAAGAGCTGAAAGGCATCAAAGATCCTGGCGTCGTCAGAGAATACATCAAGAACCTCAAGTGAGTGGTCGCCAGCACTATACTGACGGTCCAATCAGTGACGTTTGGTGCCATCATTGACAAGTGCTCTGTGTTGTCTTTGCGCCACAGGAGGGAGACTGACGATGGTGAATCATTTGACTTTCCTATAGTCGGTGAGTTGCAATGCTTGAATGGTCTATGTCCCTTGATCCGACCTCACCATCTTCAGCCGAGTGTTTTGCTGTTGCTATCGCAGGGCGAGTGCAGGAGATCTCGAGGTGTCGCAGGTGTCTTAGTCAAGTGAAAGCGACATGCACGACTGGACAGTTGATCATCGTTCAAGGCGAGGCGGGTGTTGGTAAGACGAGGCTGCTTGAAGAGATCATGGATGTCGCTGAAGAGCAGGCGTTCAAGTGAGTTTAGTCATTGCGTACAGATCTATACGTACGGGCGACGGTACTAGAACGATCGTCCATCCTTGAAGCTGACACCCCCTGTCTGTTGTGTCTATAGAATCTTGCAGCTTGATCTGGATATGTCGCGTGCTCATGAACCATACCATGTGATATCCACGTTCATTAAGCTGGTCCTGAACTTCAACGACGAGATGACGTCATCAGAAAAAGAGGCTCGTCTGTACGAGGCAGCTGGCAGCAGCGAAGACATGAAGGAGAGACTGGCCTTCCTCAATGAGCTCATTGGCACGAATGTACGCTCACACCCTGCACCTCAGTCTGGGTGATTTCTACTCTGGTAGATTCTGTCAAACAGAACTGAATGTGACCAACCTTACTCTTGCTGTAGATCGCACCGAGTGACCGACTCATGGCAATGCCAGAAGCGGAAGCCAAATTAGCCGCACAGCAACTGGTTACAGAGCTCGTCAAAGTGGTCAGCAGTTATAGCCATCGACGCATGCCGCCTAGCAGGGCCTGCCTCTATCTGTTGCATGATATCATGTGACTTGTTGTTCTTCGGGCAGGTATCAACAGCCGATCAACCCATCTTGTTTGCTGTTGACAATGCTCATTACATGGACCCACTCTCCTGGGAATTCATTGGAGACCTCGTCCGCGGGTCGCCAGTTGTCATGATGTTAGCACTGCGAAAGTTCTCGTTGGCCAATCCAGCGCCGTGTCGTAGGGCAACCGACGTACTTAACGACCAACGACACGAGGTGATCACTTTGGGTAAGAGATTTCCAAATCGCTCGTGACGTCACCCAACTGACTTAGTCTGCTGCTGTGTCATAAAATATGAGCATATGATGGTGTCCATTGATGATCTCATATGCTGTGTGATTGGCAGGTGGATTGAAACTGGGCCTCATGGCCGACCTGGCCTGTCAACTGTTGGCAGTCAAAGAGATCCCTAAGCGACTCGACGAAGTATTACGAGAGAAGAGCAACGGAATGCCCTCCTTCTGCGAGCAGATGATTAAGGACATGGTAGCCATGGAGGCCATTCGTGTCCTTCCCAAGCGCCAGTTGATGGCCTCCCAAAGGAGAGCACCAAAGCACCAAGGCCGCAGGCAGTCCACCGTGTCATCACCAGACTACGAATTAGCCAATAATGTGACGGGATCAGACGAGAGACGACAAAGTGTGTCATCCGGTCGAGGTATGCGATTCAGCTTACCCCTAAACGAGACTGCCGAAAGCCAGGTGCCCGCTGGTCAAACATTTGGTGGTGATAACAAAAGACCTCAAACCAGTGAAGGAGCGAAACGAGACTCACTTGATTCAGACGCCTTGCCGTTGCCATGGACTGTCAAATACAATCCCGGTGACTATGTGGTGGCATCGCGCACTGCTGTACCGGAGGGCGTGGCATCGGTGTGCATATTGAACCCTGCGGTTGACCTGCACGAGGTGCTTGTGCCGAATTCCGTCAAGGACATGGTGATTGCTCGCTTCGACCGAATGACACCAAATCAGCAGCTGGTGTTGAAGTGTGCCTCCATTTTAGGAACACAGTTCACGCGTGCCTTGCTGAAGGCCATTGTACCGAAGAGCAACACAAGTGCCTTTGATGTGACCGTGCACAATCTCAGCAAAGACAACATTCTTCAATGTGCTTCAATATTGCACGGCCATAGTCAGCCTGCTTCATACAGACAGCACCATCATCATCACCATCATCATCATACAGTTGTTACTGCCTGCTCATCGAATGTCTACTGCGGTTGTTATGCCGACGAAGGCCTACAGCTCGTCAACTTGTCTCAAGCACGTCACCATGACGACGGCATCAAGCGCACGTGTCTCAGTCTGCAATTCACGCATGCGTACGTGCAAGAGGCAGCCTACGCATTGTGGCTGGAAGATCAGCGGAAGTCACTGCACGAGCGTGCTGCCATCTACCTTGAGTCTCAGACTACAAAGTGCACGGCGTGTGGTGGAAATGCATCGTTGCCGTCAGCCAATCATAGCAGACAAGGCGGCACGGCAACAAGCAACAACAACAACACTGCCGACTGTCGCCAACAAGGCATGTTAGAACCATCCCCCAGCCAGCATTCACATGGCAAACGCTTGACCATTCCATCCTCATAACACGAGCGGCTCTCATTTATCTTGTAGGTTTTAATCCTGGCCTTGTTGCTCGACCGGCATTGACAGCCCGTGGGTCGACATGGAGACGATCGTCGTCTAAACCGCGCGCCTCTTTGGCATGGAGTAGCAGTGCTGAATTGGCCAAAGATGGCAAGGGTGGCCATAGGAAGGGCTCTATAGGGCTGACTAGAAGACCAGCGATGAGACAAGCTGGTACCGACCAAAGAGGAGAGACAAGAGGAGACGACATTGGCAAAGCACTGGTTGACATGGCTGGTAAGTACAATTGACGATTGATCATCGTTGCTTCGTCTGTCGATTGTTGCTAATGACATCCTCTGTCATTCTCAGTCCTCCTCATGAGACCGGCGGTTGATCAAGGTAGACGGCGATCACTTTTTGCATGGAACAGGGACAACAAGGTCGTGCCCGAGACAAGCGCAATGGCAAAGACACTGCTGGCTGACTTCAAAAAGTCCATCAATAACGACGCCTTTCTCCCCGGAGTGCTACAGCCAGGACCCCGTGGACAGCGAGGGGCCACCGGGCGACATCCGACCGTTGCCACAGCCAAAATCGACATAAGCCGATGCCGTTGCGCGCACATCCTCGCTTCAGTCTACACACAGCTAGCCAGACACTGGCGCATGGCAAGCAACCAACTGAAGACCTCCCGCTATTCCACCGAGGCAGCAGCTGCCCTGTTGGCAATCGGACGCGCAGACGAGGCGACGGCATACCTGCAGGACGCCAGGACGCTGATCGACGGTGCCAAATCAGACAAAAGCGAAATGAACTTCATTGTAACATCTGAGGAGAAGGCGCGTGTGGACAATCTGATGGGTCAAGTAAGCCATGGCAGAATGCGCCGCTGTATGTCGATGCCATGGCAACTCAATTACATATCACTTTACTGCGTTTGCATTCTATAGGCGATGCTAGCCAAAGGCCAGAACGATGAGGCACTGCGGCATCTGTACAAGGCAATGAAACGTCTCGGGTCTACGCAGCCGACAACCCGCCTGGGGGTATGGCGTCGCACAACAACCGCAGCCATGGTTCAATCGCTGCACAGGCGAATGCCCGGCGTCTTTGTCGACACTTCGGGGTAAGTTGCGCCATTTGAAGTCAAGTGTGATGATAAGATGGTAGTGCCCGCTGAATGTTGTTCGTTCTTCGTTGAACAGGGAGAACTCAGCGCGCCTGACCGAGCAAGCCAAATGCCTGTGTTACATCGCCACTGCATTCCAGCGCACAGGCGATAACGCACGCCTCTTTATGGCTGCACTCGAAGAGTTGAACGCCGCGGAAGAAGCGTCAGACGACTGGGTCGAGGTATAGTGGGTCACGTGATGATAGCAGATGATTTGTATTGACATTTGCATAGACTGATTAAATTGGAAGATTGATTTTGGGTTGCCTTTGCCTTGCTAGCTCATGTACGCTTATTCCACAATCATCGAATGCTGCAGGTTGACTGCGCGATACTCATTGGGCAAGTTCTACGAGAGAGTCGCAAAAGAAAGGTCAATCTCCTGAGTGAGATAAGTATATCGCAGAATGTGCGTGATTGATTGGATGGTCTGTCTGCATAATGCATATCGCTCTTGTTGTTAGGCTGCGTCAGGGCCGATGTGACGTCGATCACGCGGGCAGCATCGGTCAATTCCATTGCGTGTCACTTGCCTTTCACATGGCCAACAACAATGTCACCGAAGCCGTGGAACAAGGCAAGCATCGATCTCAACCGATTGGCCGATTACGTTGCCATGGTGACAACATTCTGTTCATGCTGTTGTTGCTGTTGCTTCTGCAGGCTTCAAGGCGTTAGAGGTGGCTGTGTCAGTTAATGATGTGCGCTTGAAGGGAATGGTCATTCCATTGCTGGTCAAAGGTCTCCTTCTCACGGCCAGGTGGGCTGCACACACGCACAGTCGCTCATTTGCATGCGACAAATTGCAAGTGGTAAGCAGCAATAACTGATATTTCATCTTCTGTTTCCATGGCGATACAGAATGCAAGCCAGCCAGGAGGTGCTAGCACAGCTGAAGGAGGCTTGCCGCCAGTTAAATGAGACCAGTCTTGAGGCATTGTACTATTGCTGTTGTCTCGATTTGATCCTGGAAGCAGGTGAGGCTATAAGGGATGTCCTCGAAAAGGTCAATATTAGTCTCCCGTGACACACCATTTAAAACGTGTTTGCCGTTGCTTGCAAGGGTCCCCTCTTGAGCGGTTCTCATCTTGCTACGCCTTCGCCATGAAATACAAGTCATCATCAACGCGACACAACCCTGGCCCCGCTCGCTACTACATGGAGATATGCCTTGCCTTGTGGTATGCCCCAATCAACATCAACATTCGTCGACTAAACTACCAGCGCATTCTATGTGTGACAATGAATGACCTTTCTCAATGACTCACGCAGGTTCGCCAGGAAAGAAACCTGGAGCGAGGCGTTGGCGCACGTGCGGGCCGCAGAAGGTGAGCGACATCGCTTAGAAAGAGGCTAATACTTCCATTGTTGACCGACAGCTACATAGCTTGTCTCTTTTGGATGGTCTCCTCATAGGCATGGACCATTCGCATCTGGACAATGCCACCCGAGACCACGCCCAAGCCAAGATTGCTGAGATCGATTTGCTGTACTTGCGTGGTCACATCACAGAAACATCCGCTCAACTGCGGAGTGGCAAAGTGAGTGGCTGACTGTTGTTTCGTGAGTGTTGACTTCATATCATTTGCATCATTGCGTCTGTGTGTTTGTGTTTCAGTCTCTGAAAGCCCTGCAGCGGCTTTGCCGTCGATCAGCAGGCGTCTTGCTCCCTCGCCTCTATCACCTGCAGGCCTACAGCGCCTTGCTACGTCATAAGATCTCCAAGGCCTCGCTCCTGCTAGAGGACTGCACTGTGGCAAGTCAGCTGACTGGAGTTAGCCTGGAGGCGGAGAGGGCAGGGCTCAGCAGGAGGGTGTGGTTTACTAATTATAACCCCAATGCCTACGATGATTATGACGACAACGTGAAATTCGCCTTGCCGCCGCAATGACAACCATTAGTATCGGTCTCGTTGTGATAACGCTGTGAATTGTTAGGTTGACGTATTAACTGAAAGTCTATTGCTTTAGCTAGTGTACAATGTGAAATAGGGAGCGATTGAACAGCAGTAGAATCGATTGCTCGTGCAGCTAGTTTGATATTGATTTGCGTCAGAGTGAGGCCAGAACTCTCTATTTAAAAGAGCTAGGACATCCATGGCTCTGAGGACATCTACAGCCATTGTAGCTCCATTCGGAGTGGAATCAATTGAAATTATTCAAATACAGTGAGCATTTGCAATGAGAATCATAAATAGATGTCCCTACATATGTAAACAGAAGGCTCTGCGTAAGGCAGCCTCCTCAAAGGTAGCACGAGAAAGAGAAACTGGACACCAGACGCGAAATCAGTAATTGTTGAAATATGCCTCGATTCGTACCCCAGAACAGACCGACTGCATTTATGATGAACTAGCAACGGTACTGAGCGGCGACGACGCCTTCATTCACCCTTGCATCGTCATCATCAGCAGGGGGTTGAGTGTGACCAAGCAGCTGAGCAATAATTGGATATTCACTGCACAACGAAGGGTTGGCCTTCAGCTCGCCGTGCAGTTTCTTCAGCGTTCCAGAGTCTATTGACTTGCGCCTGTTGATGGAGTCGAGTGAGTCGAACATGACCTGGCTGGCTTTCCCGCCTTGCCATGCTCCCGCCAGAGCGGCTCGCTGGTCGTTAGCGTGCTCTTGACGCGGCGGTAACGAGTGCGCTCGCTTGGGCTGCCTCCGCGGTTTCAAGAAACTGGCTGAACGAGGATTGGCAATCTTTGCCGTTCGCCTAGGCCTCGCTGCCGGCGACTGCTGCGAGGCTGAGTGGTAGTCATGGGCAACAGACTTGGAGTGACTACGCATCATGCTAGTGTACATTGGCGGCGCTGTCGCGTCGTTGTTGGTCGAGCGACTCCTGGGTCGATCCGTGTCGGTAGTGTCGTTCAACGAGCCTTGGGCTAGCCAGTTCGCCCGCAGTGCCATCCTCTCCCTGTCCAGTCGATCCAATTCACGCGCATGCACGGCAAGACCGCCGTCGTTGCTTCCGGTGATATGGCGTTTCCTTATATTATCCGATGGCGAGTCAATAGGACTGACATTGCAGTCGTCTGTTCCGTTGGGCTCACCCCCACCTTCTGTAGAGTGGTAAGGGGGCGGAGGTCGAACAGCCCCATGGTCCCCGCTCCCAATGGAACTTGACGGCAGCACGAGCGGAAAACGAGGTTCACTATACTTCAACATCATCTCGCGCATGACGTCAGGGTCGATCTGGATTTGACCACCCGTCCGCTCTTGGTCCTGGTCAGCCTGCGGTCTATTGTGGTGGGCGTTGGCAGGGGCGTTGGCCGCCGCTTTAGCCTGGTGCAGTCTCGAGACAGACATGGCGAAAGCAAGAGCGGACGCGTCGTCGCCAGGTGAAGGGGGAGGCACCTGGGCCATGGCCAACTGGGAATAGTCTGACGTACCTATGCTCTCTTGATCGTGTGGATTCACAGCCATGGGGGCCGACGACCCGTAGCCATTGCTACAACTGGCAGCAGCGTCCGTTGGCGCTGGGAATTTCGCTCTTGACAGATTGACGTCGAAGGGCTTGAAAAGGGCCTGCTGCCGCACAAGATCGATATCACTGAAGAACACAGCCGACGAACACTTGGCCCTTGCGGCACGCGACGCAACGCTCAGCTCAAGGCTGTTGGAGTTCTCATCCGTCGCATCGCGTGCCGTTGCCAGGCAATCAACGGAGGCGGTTGTCTTGGGAGATTGCGCAAGAGGTAGAATGTCAGTGGTCTCATCGGAATTGTTGTTGGCAATGTTGAGCGATGGCATGCTGGCTGAGGTGTTGAGCATGGCACCCCTTCGTAAGCTGTTGCCATGGTGAGAAGGTAGGCGGCGTTGATCAAAAGGGACAACAGCCTCGTCGTCGTCACGAGGCCTGGCACTTGAGGGATGACGTACAATGCCATCACTTCTCACGCCCTGTCCACGTCCGACGGGACATGAGTCGCAACAGGGGAGGGCCATCGCTGAAAGCAGAAGAATACAACGTCACACAAAAACACAAATAAAGATTTAAAGCCTTCATTATTCCAGTAAATTACTACAATTTATTTTTCAGCAATGGAGTTCTTCCTGCGTAGAATTCCCTTACGGTTGCTGTTGCTGCTTCATGTCCTGAATCTAAACGCCATTCAGATTGTAAATTGATCTGGCTTTTGCAACTGTTACTAGGCTGCACGTACAGCGTAATTAATCATGCGCTTGGCTGTCCATTCATTAGTTATGTTTGACAACCGAATCAAATCAAATCAAATCACCACCATGCGTGCGTGCGTGTTTGTAAGATCTCTTCTCAATAATTGTTGACGTCTATATTTGTATTACAGCTTGTGCAACTGGTACTTTGTGGAAATCAAATTAGAAATATAGTCTACCGTTTTAGTGTTAATGCGGTCAGCAGCGGCATCTCGAGGTGGAGCAGAGATCAACAAAGGGCAAGGGCAGCAGATGCCGGCGTGAACATAGTCATGTTAGCAATACGCTGCAGAGTATGGAGTGGTACCTCATCTCGAACTTTCGCGATGGCAAACAATCTCACCCATGAATAATAATAATTATGTGTGTGTATGCGTTCGTAGGCTGTACGTTTACAATTAGACGAGCAGTCGATTTCCACGGCATTCGGTTTAAGCAATACGCACTCTCGTGTCTCGTATAAAATGCCACAGAACAAGATGTAACAGGGACGCCTGATTGGCAGCGCAAGCGTATTCTACTCTCTGTTTTCCCTTCTCCTTACAACTTTTGATAGGACATTCTAACCACAAAACAACACAAACAGCAACAACAACCAACAGTACTGATTGTAAGTGCATCGAAGTAAGGTCGACCAACCTCTTTTTGCAAACACTCCTCGTTTCACCTCCATGGTAACAGTGCAGCCAGCGCGTGCCAGAAGGGACAATGCCTCGCTGTCAGTCATGTCGCGCACACAAATGCCATTAATGGAAACAACCTCATCACCTGCAGGTCGAAAAACAACAGAGGTTTATTCAAGGGGGAATAAGGATTCTATTAGTTTGCACTTCAAGGCCCACCAGGTGACTGTGCCTGAAAGCAATGTTCAAGTCAACTAATTTGCAGCGATTGGTTGATATGATCTGTGCCAGCACCTTTTGAGAGCATGTGATGGTTGTCAGTAAGGTCCTTGACATACAAGCCAGCAATCCCAACCGATACTCCGAATGTGTTTCCTTTTGATGACTGCTGTAGGTGAATGACCTCCTTCTGAAATCAACCAGACAGCATCATAAAGAGGCAACAACAGAAATATAGCACAAGCGAGTGGAGCCATGGCAACAGCAATGACTAAGAGGGCGTGTGCTGGCCTTACCCTTGTGGCGGGTTCTGGTGCGTGGTTGCCAGTCAGAGGCATCTCTAGAGCGTCATTGATGGGCACGACAGATTCATTGCTAATCACGTGATTATCATCAGCTGAAAGAGAGAAAGCATCATCACATAATCAAACAGCAAATAAAAAATATTAGATCGCGATGCACATCACTACTGCCGACAGCAGGCACACAAACAGACAAAAATGCTTCCATGCAATTCCACACAAACAAAATTTCATTTATAAAAACAACAACACTAAAACGTGACTTCAAGGGTGAAGGAAGCGTAGGCGGAAGGCATCTTTGACACCTTCTAGTTCAGTAGTAGAATTCAACAATAAGGTCACACCACGTGGATAGTGGATTTCAAGCTAGGTTGATCGTCCCAAGAGAATTCAGTGAAGTAATAATCCCTTTGCTGTTTGCAGGAGCATGTGGTGTTATTGGATGACACTATGTTTGTATTCATTGCATTCATGCTTTGTCTGAAATCACATCCAGATTATTAATCCAGCCGCTATTACATCAGACCAAAATATAATTTTCCAAGATGACCCTATCAAGCTGATAGGAACTGCATATGTAACCAAAAAGCTCAAAATAGATCACATCTATCGACTGTGAACCTACTGCAGCACAGATCATCACATCTGAGATATTAAAGGACTATCAATTCCGATCAAACTGTGAGGAGATAACTTGACAACTGGAAATACAACATTCACCCTATCAAATGAAATTCAGATGAAAATTTGTATTTTCTTTCTATTATTGACATAAATCCAACTTTAAGTGCTTAAACTGAGTTTATTTTGTCTTCGATGACTTGTAGAAAAGCAGCAGTGCTCGCTGCAGACTCACGGCTGACAAAGGGATCCAATGCAAGAAGAATGAGCAGTAAGAAGTTATGATGCAAGGAGAGCCTTGCACAAAGGCCAACAAGTAGACACACAACACCAGTTATTAGAGGACAATGCAACAAAGAGAGGTGGCGCGAATGACATATGTCAACTATAACTAGCGGATAATAGTCTTGCAGGTAGCTTTGATCATGCGTCAGCGCTTGCAATGAAAACCACCAATGTTTACAAATTTCGAGATGACGATTCAACGAAACGGCAGCGAATTGAAAGCTGAAATAAATTTGAGAGGAAAGTACCATTCTTTGAGCGGTTCTTTCCAAACTTCCAAATCCAAGAAAGCTTAACATGATCTCGTAGCGGAAATAATGACTTCACTTTCACAACAAGAAAGCAGGCGCATAGATTATACCATCTGAGTATTGTTGATTCACTCCATTAAACATGGATTTCAAATTCAGCAATTTTTAGGGTAACCCAGGAAAGTGAACCCAGGTTGACAAAAACGAGGACTTCACTGTCATAACATTTGATCAAGAAAACTTAAACTAAGAAGACAATTGCAGGTGGACAGGATTAACTAATAGGCCCAAAATTTCCTTCCTCGCTCTTGCAATTGTTTTAACCGCAAAGCATGATCTGGATCGGAATGTGATACTATTATAACCTCAAGAATGAAAGTAAAATCTCCCTACAGCATAAACTCTCAGTTTACCATGGCAACCGTTAGGGTTGCACCGAACACACTAATTTGAACTGATCCGATCACCAACCGACCTACAAATTAAACAACCAATCACTAACCAATCATCGATCGATCATCAAAGGAAACTGAAAATTATTTGTTCAAAAGGACACTTCATTAGAACGTCTATCTCGAGTGAGCGCGAATAATGCAATCTATGGAACGGCTCTGGAGCGTCGAAAATCGTAATATAAGCTGAGTTTCGATGGATTGCTAGAGGCTTGAACGCTATAGCAGCAAATATTGGCAAATTTAGCTCTCTTTGTGTTGAGCTACAAATTAACAGTATGTATGATTGCATCATCTCGTCTTTTGGTGAAAATATATCATGTGGTAATACAAAATTACATGATCGGTTACTTGTTTGGGGAGTCGGAGAGGGATCGGTTTAACCAATCAAAAAACTGATCACCGCTTGATCGGCATCGATCAAACAACTTTTCGATAGATCGGTGCAACCCGAGTAATTACCGTGAGTCAAACAGTCACATTTGCCTTCTTGAGCCCAGGCCTGTTATTCTCAGAAGCAGAAGTGAGCACTGCTTTGCCGATCTATAACTGCATTGTTTTGATTGTCATAGATGCAGCAACTACGGTGATCTCGCTCATTCCTGAAGAAGATAATCTCTATTGTCATCCATTCAGAGTGGTAACACCTCTTCAATCTTGAGCTTGATTGCAATCTCAGTAGAATTAGGTTCAACATTTTAATCCAAATTAGTAATTTGTAACTACAGTGAAACCTGTCTATAACGGTCACCTTTGGGATTTGAGAAAAATGGCCTTTATAGACAGGTGGCCTTTCTGTCCAGGTTGATTTCTATAGAAAGTGTCATTTTGGGGTTATGGAGAGTGGCCTTTATACACAGGTGACTGCTCTATAGAGGTGACCACTAATACAGGTTTCACTGTAGTGTGTATACATACTTTTTACTCTAGATAGTAGAAGCAGGCAAATGTTTGTTTATTTAAGGCACGGTGCATTTTGATGGCTCCTTTATTAAATTAAAAATGAATGAAATTACCTGAGGCAATCAACAACTTCACAAGAGAGGCTTCTGTGACAAGAAATGGCAAGATTGCTCACCCGTCTCTTGCTTTAGTAGCAAACGTTCTGCAATTACAATTATAACAAGTCCTCCCATATGGCAAAATGAGATGATGCTGGAACTGCTTGAGATTGCTAATAAATCCCATTACATATTCCAAGGCAAAGGTAGGTGGGACATTGTTGCACATACTCCAGACTGGAATCTTTGTATTTTGCACAATGAAGAAAAAATTTCCAACAAATTTAGTGTGTTTGGCCTCTCGTTGATATGATGAAAACATGCAGTCCAGCCATGGTTACCAGCTTGAATAACAGAATTACAGTAAAATTGCAAGGACAGAGCCCGTTGCGCGGCTGCGGATTTAGCTGGCCAGACTTCCAGCGTGCAGTACATAAATTTCAGACAGGCACATACTGCTGGCTGTATTATTATTTTAACAATCTGGCGATATACTCCATGCCCATGGTTAATGATAAATATGATGCAGGTTGGCAAGTTGGCACTTTACATTTATTCCCCATCCTCTCACCGTATGCTCGATTGGTACGAAGCAGAGCCAGAGGAGCAGGCTGTTGGTTTTAGGAGCCATGGATATCAGCGAGGTAATGGGAAATCGTCCCGTTAGCATCTCAACATGACACAACACAACCATCCCAGGATGCGAATGTCCTAGGAAGTTGTGGCTTGCTTGGAAAACTAAGAAACACGCGGAACTACCCTGGAAGGGGCATCGATTGAGTCAGTTGAAAGGGACGCGCGTTCAGGGTCAAATGATGGACCATATGGACCCATCCGTATGGCCTGCTGCTGCTCTGGTCGCTGGCTGACACGGCAAGGAAGCAGATGAATCCGGCGACTGGGATATAAATATAAACAGGCAGCGCTCGATTTAGCTAAGCAGGTGACAAGGCACTTATCGCTTCACCGACACCACTCCAGATCAGCTCTCCTGCTGCACACACACACGTCGTACAATAAAGCCGGTCCGCTCGCCAACCAACTCACCCAATGCATCGTTGCAGAGCCCATCCTGATGGTTGCCAACCAGATTGTCCTTTGACAACACTATCACTGACTGGCGCTCATTAACATCATCCCCTGTAACGGTGAACATATAAAAACACACATGGAGATTAACATCACGACCAGCACATCATTAATTAACTGCAGCGTATCCAACCGCAAGAAACAAAATGGGCAGCCAAGGGAATTGGGCGCCGAGTAGCAATGAGAAATTAATAACATCATTCGTAATAACACCAACATAACATGGGAATGTCGGAGAATGCATTGGACGGTAAAGCCATATAACTTATCTCTTGCAAAACAACAAACAAAACAAGTAAACAGACACAGGTCAGACATTTGCAGCAGAGGAAGCAAGATGGTGAGTGAAATGGCTTTACTTACTGCGTCGACGGCGCTTGTAGCACACGGCACCTAGCAAGGCACAAAGCAACACGAAGCCGGCAAATGTTCCCAGCACGGACGAGATGATGAAGTCCTTGCAATCGGCAGCACTCTCGCAAAGGACAAGGCGAACGAGCATCAAAAATGAGATGAGCCCTCGACTGGCAAGCCATTGCCCTACTGAAACAATTCGAGTCATAACTGCTGCAAGAAGCGAATCAACGCATTAAGGAGTTCGCTTGTCCAGTGCTTATAGTCAATGCTTGATCTGTCAAAGTAGACAGCCTTTCTCAGCTGAGGAAGCGACGTCATTTCACATTAAAATCTCAGCACCTCTTGGCCGACGGCTGCACAATGCGAACTGTGGCGACCATCGCAGCAATGAGCTCACACCTGCAGTGCACGAATCTCGTCCAGGGTTAGTTCAAGCCAGCGTACGAGCAGTTTAAGACACAACGATGTGTTCGTCTGTGAGCCCTCTCTCTAGCTTTGATTTCAATCCACAACTGACAAGTTGGTGCAGCCAAGCACGGCCGGCAGGAATGGCATGCCAGGAATGCAGCAAACATGGCCACCACAACCGATTGTCGGAAAGGGATCGGTCGGCCGCCGTCGGTTTGGAGTCGATCGATCGTCGATGAAAGAACACAGCATGCGTTGAATGACGACAACAGGGCTGATGGTCTTTTAAAAGTATCTGTCTTTTTATCCTTTGCGATTGTTGTTCAGTCTGCAGATCCGTTCATATTCCATCTGGATTCGGATCAGAATGTGGGAGGTTTTAATCCTAGTTGATCCGAATAGAAGTCACGCCTTGACGTAGACTATTGTTTGATGCGGATTTGATTTACATAAACGCATTCGTTCCGGTCCGATTTACAATTTGTGCAAACACTGCTGCCGGCTAATGCGATGCCATCTCTGTAAACTTCCTACATGCAAAGTGCATGTCACCTTGACATGTTTGAGTTACATAATCACGAGGCATTTGCATATTTTGATTTAAAATCGGTATACCATTCCAAGAGGCGAGTAGCTGAGAAGGAGTGGGTCGATTACTGCAATTGATTGATGGATGGACACATGTCAGGGCATCATTAGTCAATCCAATTAAGAAAATAAACGAGAGAATACAAGAGATAGTTTATTACGATACAAAAGATGACATGTGAGTACTAAAACTTAAAAGGAATCTTAATGTTGACAGTAGCTTATCTTTAAAAGGTCAATGGGAAGTAAGTGAAATAGGCTAATTCTTCGACTGCTCTGTCCGATTAGGTCTGTCTCGTGCCAGAATGGCCGTGTGTTGCCCGCCAGATGACACATTGATTATTTCGTGCTCGCTGTAGTCAAGGTTCTTCCCTCGCACCAGCGTAGGTGTAAAGACGTCATCCTCTTCACCAGTTCCTAGCTGCAGGCAATTGCCAAGACCCCAGGAGTATAACTCGCCAGATTCGCTGACTGCAAAACTTGATGCCTCACCGCATGCTACTTGCTTCATTGGCTGGCAGGTGAGGAGCAATGGCTTGGCGGTCTCTTTTGCTTCCTCTCCAAGACCAAGTCGACCATATTCAGCTCTTCCACAGGCGTACAGTTGACCATTGCAGTTGACAGCGACACTGTGGTGTTGGCCACCAGCAATTTTTAATGCACTTTCTCGTTGTAAATCAGACAGTGAATCAACAAGGCGAGGGACATAGCAGCTGTCGGTGTCTCCAGTGCCAAGTTGCCCATAGTTGTTGAGGCCCCAGGCAAAAACATCACCAGTGTCATTGCAGATGGCAAACGTCTGGTAACTGCCAGTGAAAACGTTGGAGAATCTGCGTTTTCTTTTGAATCTGACAACATCAGGCGAGAGAAGGTACTGTAGGCCACGCCGTCCACCACGCTGCGAGAAGCACTCTTTGACACGTCCAAGCTGACCCTGTTCGGCCGTTCCAAATGTAACCACCAGGCCACTTTCAGTCAAGACAACAGTGTGGTCATTCCCAGACGAGACCTTGACAGCACGATCAGTCAGTGGCAGTCCTTCGACAGGGTAAACTTGAACAGGCTGTCGACTGATACCCGATGTGGTCAAGCCAACTGCACCACTGCCATCCTGCAGAAAGGGAATGGAAGATGCACTGCAGGGAACAGATACTTACAACAATGCAATGCACAATATATTAATGATTGACTAAAGACTTACCCTGTATGTTCCCCATGCGTAAACAACACCGTTTACAGCCAAGGCTGATGTGTGACTATCCCCAGCAGACACCTGGAGTATGACAATGTCACCATTGGGAAAGTTGACCTTTTTGGCAATAAACTCGTCACCGTCATCACTACTTGTCTTCCGACCAAGGGCACCTTCGTCATTGCAGCCCCAAGTGTACACCTATTAGCAAATCAAACAGTGACTCAGCCGTAGACAACATTTGTGGTCCACTGGAAATTCACACGAGCGGCACTAGGGATTGGAAGCCAGGGCATTACCTCGCCATCTTCTGTCAATGCAACAGTGTGCATGCCACCACAGGCAACCTGCGTTACATTCAAGTCTTCTAGAGAAGACACAGGGGCAGGACGCTTCCTTTCAACAATGTCCTCACCAAGCCCCAGCTGGCCAACATCCCCTTGGCCAACAGTAAGAACTCGCCCGAGGACGCTGCTCTCGTATGACGGGTGTGAAACTGCAAAGAAAAACGATCACAAGAATGACTCCACTTCTGCAGCAAATAAAATGACATCATAATATGATTTGCCAAAATGGATTTTAAGATCTCATCCAAAGAGATATATCGATTCAACGAGGATGCATACGTAGGCAAATACCAATCATGTATTAATCACGCCATAGCCAGACAAATGACATGTGCCAGACAAATGACATGATGACCAGGCACTAATCCTAACAATGCAGGCATTTAATCTCGCATCTGATACCTTGTCATGCTGGCAAATGCTGCCAAGTCACGGTAACGAATGACTTGTCAACCAGATGACCATTGTCAACACAGCACGAATGTTAGCTTCCTTATCCTGCAACAGCAGGGCTACGTTCAACAACCCTCCTGTACCTCGTCTGGACTTTGTTGCAACATTTTCCTTGTTGTCTTTCGCTGTCTTCCTCTTTGATGTTTTGTTTCTCCTTGTTGCCGGCATTGCAACTGGGCTGAAAACAAAACTTCCCTTCCTCAACAATTGTCAACGCAAACCAATACAATCATCATAAATGTAGCACACAAATTAGAATCATTGACAACCGTCACACCATTATTCAGTCAATAGTCCAATTATTCTAGCAATCAAACAGCCATTAGCACTGACAGCTGCCAAGTGTGCGTACACATTGCAATGACTTCAATTTGAAAAACATCCGTGCTTTCCATTCAATGACAAAATCCATGAAACAATAAGAAATGTTAAAAATACTGTTGTAATAAATTAACTGCTTTCAGTTGGACAAAAAATTAACATTCCTTTGTGAGTTTCCTTCATTTGACTTCGTCTTTTGTCCAAGCATCTAAATCCTGAAAGGTCAAGTGCATTCAGAGACGTTCTTTCTCATATTGAGACAGTGCGGTGCAGTAATTTTTCAAAAGTAACGAATTAAGTACTGTAATTCGCTACATTTTTAAGTAATTGTAATTATTAATTTTTGCAGAAAGTAATTTGTAATTTGTTACCTTTTGGTCAGTAACTTGTCATCATAACTTTTAAGAACAGTCCAAACCAGAAATTACTGTTTTGCTATTGAGCTCTTGTGAAGTTCGCAAACAGCGCGAGGAAATCAAGTTGTGCATTCCGCATTTCATTTC
This sequence comes from Calvadosia cruxmelitensis, assembly GCA_900245855.1. NCBI lineage: Eukaryota > Metazoa > Cnidaria > Staurozoa > Stauromedusae > Kishinouyeidae > Calvadosia > Calvadosia cruxmelitensis. Next base: position 40,393 of record OFHS01000300.1, read on the forward strand.
TTGTGCGACAGACTTTTGCACCTTGGTGCTCTTTGTTTGAAGACAGATCACTTCTAGGAACGCTGCAAGGTGACAATTGCTTGTAGTGGTAGTAATGACACTTCTCTCCGTTATAAGACGAGAAAAAGGCAGGACCAATAAAGCTTTGCCTTGCGGAGTTCCAAGTCTGGCAGAGTCAAACAAATAAAATTCACAGTTGAGAGTTTATTCAGTCACGAGGCCTTGCGTGTCGGTAATGCGTTGATCTTTGTTTCAAGAACAAACAGTGTCAAATAACGCCGTTCATGTCGTGTGGTGGCGTTGGATTTCACAGACGAACAGATGTGAACAAAGGAACCCGCGCGTGATCTTGAAATATAATCTTCGCTTGCTGGTCGCTACAGAAACATTCTCCAGCGCAATTGGAATAAACGTTTGATCAAAACAAGGATCAAACTCAATTTTTCTTTCATATTCGGATCTTCAACATACTGTTTTGTGGCTTGCTTGCTTTTCTTTCTTATTTCAATGAAGACAATGATTGGGTGTGCTTTTTAACAATGATGACAGTGCAGCACTGGGTGAGATGTGTGTATCGGTCTCGGTGAATGAGAAGCAAGTCATTCAACAAGGGTAGTTCTCTCAAAGAATGCAAATCTTGGTCGTCTGAGAACGAGTTGAAGAATGACTTAGCTCAATTGATAGAAAAACTGGCCAGTTTAAGGCTTTAGAGATGTTTCTCAGAAAGGTATCATGATTACATACATCCTCTGGCGTAATTCTTTCTTGTGACGCTGTATACCAATCTCCATTGCCACCAAGAATAGTTTCCGGGACAAAAAAGCGAAAACTATATTGACAATCAAGCGATGTTTCAGAAATACTTTTACTCAGGGTAACGAAATATTTTTACTCAGATTAAGATACTTTGCAATATTTTTACTCCGATCCAGAGTAAGAGTAACACAAAATTTATTTATTCAGTAAAGTAGCGATTCCTGCAAAATGTTTACTCCGACTACAGTATCTGAGTAAATTACTCTGAGAGTTTCCTATCCTTGCTTGTAATTCATTACCGAATAAAAGTAATCGAAACAGCACTGTAATGTGAGTAATTTTAAAAGTGCTTAGATTTTCACTACCTTAATGAATCTGGTCTCTGTTGACTGGTTGTGATTATGCAGTAAGACGGCAAAGGGTGTGTTGGATTGCCTTAATGCAAGGCCAGTAAAGTTCAAAGGCTTGTTTATGATCCACTTCACGACCTAGGGACCTTGTCAGTGTTGTGAATGCATGGCAAAGGAGAAGGGGCATGACCCTGATACGGGGACATGACCCTCACGCGCCTCGACCATAATAGTGACAATTAACGTTTCGCGTTGCTAGGGGATGTCCAGTATGACGTAGAAACTTGTAAACACACGTGGGCTAAGTTATGTGCTGTGTATGTAGAGTAAACCGCCCATATTCATACCTGTCAGCAATTGTAACAGCCATGCCCACACCCTGTAAGTCATTAACGTACGTTGCCTTATTTGGCAGTAAACATTTCGTGTCTATAGAAACCCATGTTCTATTTTAGTTATCGCAAATAGTATAAAAGTAGATGTAATTTAGTTTAAAGCAAATCAAATGCGAATATCGTGAAAAAGTTCAACGAAGAGAGCACCGGCTCAGAAGAATATTCGACGATTATTGGCTTCGACCGCGGCAACTTCACTGATGTAAGATCTCGTCCGTTTACTGTATCAATGTCATGTTATTTTATATTCGTTTAGCTAGTTGGTTAATGAACTTGTATTCTCTTTTGTTAGTGAATTAAATATATGCAAGAATCTCAGTCAGCCCCGCTGTGATTTTGAATCGACGTCTAACGTCTTTGGAACAGTCAGTAAATGGTGACTTCGCAACCCACAAGCCAGTATTTAAAGTTTGTTTAGTGGACGCCGAAGAATAAGTCAGTGAGTGCTGTTCTAAAACTTTCATTATTTTCATAACGTCAAAATGGAAACATTTGCTTGCACCATGCCAGTCACAGAATCGGAGACAGCTTTATGCCGACAATCTTTGGCAAAATATACAAACTTTCCAGACTGATATATAGAGACTGACTAAAATAGATAGAAACTTAAGAAAGAAAATCAGGCTGCCAAGTGGATCAAGTTGAAAGGTTACGAACGAAGCCACGTCAAAGCCACGATCAAACGAAAGATGGCCAACGCCGGCAACAGTCTAACACTTGAAGAACAATCGATACTTGATAGGGCAATTAGCTTCCAGGAAGACTCACAGATAAAGAATAGCAAGAAACGAGGTTGCAATGTGAAGTATTGCATTGAAACTATACCTGTGACGCTCAAAAAGATGACTTGATTATTGATACAGCACTTGAGATTTGAGAAAGGCCGAAGCAACTCACTCTCTCAGTCACAAATCCACGCGGTACCATGTTGGGTATCAATGGGCATGCGCAATGTTAAGCGCGCGAAAAATAAACCCTGAAGATTCAGACCTCTTTTCCGTTCCATTCAATGACGTCAGGTGATAAACATCTTCTGACGCGTATGCAAAGTTGGAAATAACTTTAAAGATATTTCAAATGGATAAAAACCATGTCAAGCAAAAACACAAAGTTGAAAGATTAGGTAGGAATCACCCTCTAGTAAAATTATTGTGCTAATTAAGAATCCGACTAAGGGTGGACCAGCCTGATTTACAGCCATTCTTTCGCTGTTAGTGCCTCGTCCCCCGCCAGCACAGAGGTCATGAGAGTAAGCAACTCACATTGGATAATCAGGAGACGAAGGGCCAAGACGGGTGTACCGGTGTACCGTCAGGTCCAGGAGCACCGTGTGGTTTCATTGCAAAAAGAACAGAACTAGAGTTCATCAGCATTGATAGGAGATGTGACATATTCAGACGAATCAGGAGCAATGAAGTCAGGGGGTGGAATAAGACCATCAAGTGCTACACATGTTACTGTCGGGTTAAACAAAGTGTGGAAGTATTCACTGATCATACGATTGGCCTCCTTAGCATTTCTAGCGTCTACATGGACTGACTTACGCAGTGAATTTCTTAAACGCTTGATGTGATCCTAAGCAACTCTATGTCTGTCAAAGACTGTCGTATGGGCGGCGGCAAGTTTAGATGTTCTTTGTTGAACATTGTAATGACTTGACAATCTCTTGTCTTAGTCTAGTTCGGGTTTGGTTTTACAGATCAGTGATTGAGATGACTATGCTGGTCAATGGATGAAGGCAATTAGTTCCGAATGTATAATTGAAGAATGTTAGCAGCTGTGAGATGTGGTGGAAATAGTGACATACTGTAGCAAAGGCATAGGGTATACGGTTGATTTGATATTTATGTTGAATTTTCAATATATCAAAATTTGAAAGATATTTTGGCAATATTTCGTGGAGATTTTGCAGATGAAAATGACGTCACTCGGAATTCACCTATGCGGCACATTGAGTTACAACTTGCACTTAATTGTCTGCGCCACGTGCGTTGGCAGAAGGCATCAATGACAAACGAAAGACACGTGCTTCAAGCACAGCAACCAGCCAGACGCCTTTCTGTTATGCAGGATGCGAAGACGAGCACCGCAAAACATGTTCCTCCCTTCCCCAGTGCTGACCTACTGATATTGTCGATTGCAATGCAAGTGAGTGCCAATTTTAGCGTCGTTTCCACTTTGCTTTCAATGGTGCCCTTCGTTTAATGAACAGCCTTCATTGTGAACAGCAATGTATTATTCGAACAGAGGTTGACTTCCGCAGAACAGAACATAATTACTATTAAATTAACATTCTTATTTGACTTATTTAATTAGTTTACTATCATAAAATTCCAGTTGTCTTGTATTATAATTTCAAATTCTGGGATGTTACTTTATGAAAACAAACTTGAACTGTTAGTTGCAAAATGGGAAATCAAGGAATGGATATGATTACAGTAATTATTCTCAATGCACAACACGATGTGACCGAGGCCCAATTAGACAGAAACGAGGCCATTTGAGCAATGTTAATCAATTAAATGAAGGAAGGAATAGTTAAATAAATAAGTAATAAGGCAAAGAAATTACTTTGTATATGAAAATGGCTGAATAGATAAACAGAATACTGCCAAATGAACACCGTTTAAATATTGCAATATTTCTCTTTTAAAATGCAGAGCAAGAGCAAAGAATGGAAGCGGGTCTGTTGGTTGGAATGAAGGGAACCAGTCTGTCAATAGACGAGATTGCGTTGTTTACCATTGTGCGCAGTTGCGTCCACGAAGCAGGTGATGTGCTCAGTCCTTCCATGTCGACGCTGAGCAAAGCCAACTCGACTGAACTCATCGCCTGTATTCACCGAAGACAACAACAATCGGTCGTCTGCTATCGCAGTAGGCAAATGGAGGTGACGCGGGAGGAAACGATGGCCTGTTGCATGGAACGAGCGTTTGCGACGAGGCAGGCCCGCGGTTGTCGCTCTTCACGGTGACGCACGAGGCGGCTGAATAGGCCTATTTAATTTATCAATTATCTTGAATATCGATGACTCGCAGTGGACAGCATTTCGCCTTGAAATATCGCCGGTGCTTTGATTGACGAGAGATTGGTCTGGTATTAAGCAGGCGCTTATCCGCGTTGGAGAAGAATGGCTGCAGAATGCGAGAAGGCTGACGGGCTGTTCTTCGGGGGCAGTGAAGTATGAAAGACGGCGAGGGCAATGTTGATCAACAATCAGAGTAATATGCATTGGCAATTCGAGCAGGCAAGTGGCACAACACCAGGCAGAGGCGAGTTGGTCGCAGCGGAGGCAGAAGCGGAGGCAGCGAGGGTCGCCATGGACTACTTCGCATCGTTCAATGGCATGTCAAGGCGAATCGTGGATGCCTACACTGCCGTGACGGGTGAGATCGGAGAGGCAAAATGGCGCACGATGACCTACAGACAACAAGACGACGTCTTGAACAGGAAATTAATGGACATGGAAAACGCACAACGATCGCGAGCCAATTCCGTACGCTCGAAAGGGCACAGCGGCCGGCGGCAGAACAGCCTTCTCAAGTACAAATCAGGCAAAGGAAGGCACACATCTAGCAAGGAGTCGTTGGCGGTGAGTAAGACAATCGCAATCACTTGAACGACAGACCGCAAGATCACTTCTCATCTCATGCATTGCTGTCATAGTTTGATAAACTTATCATTCGATGAAATCGTAACAAACAGCACTAAGTTAATTGCCCCCTTCAATCATGGACCGCGTGCCATTACTTGGTTGTCATGGTGACCCTGTACATGACGACAAAATCGAAGCTTTGCTTGCCTGTTCGATCGAAACATCGCGCGCGTCAAGGGCACCGATCGGCAGCAAGCAACTCCAGCAGCACTGCTCCTCCGCTCCGGTGAATAGAAGGCATTGTCTCCGTGAGAATGCTGTTTGCTTGAGCCCCGGTGGTGAACTCGTAAACATTGACCGGTGACGGAAATCGACTTATCTCTGTGGCTGGACCTTTTGACTGTCCAACCAGCTTTGTGTTGAATCAGTGGCAATTTATAAGGCCGGCTATGTGAGGAATCCCAAGCGGGCTGCTGCGGTTGATCTGCGTCCTGATCTGTACGCTCCGCACGCAGGTCACCATATACGTTGCCATAGTTTGTTCAGCTTATCTGCCAAAGGAGCTCCGAGAGGAAGGTAGGTGCAAACAGTGACTGTCAATTTCGCCATTGCGGACAATTAGAGGCATCGACTCTTGGTTTGAAACTGAACCATCTGTGCTGAGTTTGATGAACGGAACTGCCACGTGCCGTTGTGTCTCTTTGACTGCTTTGAGTTTGCGCTGAATTTAAACTCACTCGCTTTCACTGTCTTCTTTTGTAGGAAGGGGAAGGGGTCGATCCGTTCGCAGGGCCATTTTCATGGGACACTAAGGTAAGATGAGCTTATTCACCAATTGAACTACTTGACGCTCAAATGACACATTTAGTCGCATGGCGTTCTTCGCTGCCTTAATTACATGATCTGGCATCTTTGCGTTCGTTCTCAGTCCGTTAGGGAAATGGTCTTTCCAGCAACGCCCGAGGCCACTCGAAAGCAGAGGTCTGGAACAGAACAAGACGATAACAACAACCATTGTGCGGGCCAGCAGAACCACGTAGCAGCGAAGGACAACACCAATCAGTCACGTGATCAAGACGCTGAACGTTGCCTGGAAACGATTGATGAGCTGAGAATCCGTCTGACGGAGAACTACAGAATGATGAAATGCGATCGGGCCAAGTACAAGCGCATGTTTCCTTCGAGTTACTCCAAGAACGCCGTCAGCGTCCGCAAACAAAACAAGCCGCTGGAGGTGTTTAACATTCGTACTGTCAGTCTGAGTCCGAGGCCGAAGCAGGTGATCGAGACTGAAGAGGAGGACGAAGACGAAACCGAGGTCATCAGTGATTTATTTCGGACAAAAAACGACAAGCGATCGAGCAGCAGCACCCCTTCGAGGCAAGACACTGCTGCGCCTTCTGCGTCAATCAGGGACAGTCTGTCGTCAAAGGAAATCTCCAAAGATATTAACGACTTCTTCACAAAACAGAAGGCAGGCGTAAGTACAGCGCAATTTGCGCTTGGCTATTTCGCGACAATGCATGCCGGACCGTGTGTCATCTTGTCACGTGGTCTTATCATACGTGTGGTTTGCTATTTCAGGACTCCAGTCGTAAGCCGCAAGCGGATGTCATGGACTTTTTGAACAACTGGTAGCTGTCATGCGCATTGCTGGTCGGCCGGCGGAAGTCGTCCCTTCGGCTGTGGATCAAGCGCAGGGCAGCGGTGACCCGAGGAGAGCTGGCCTCTCGTCTCTGCCTCGTCTAGGCAACAGTAATTTCGTATCATCAATTAGTTAGTCTTGCAAAGTTACGGTAGATGACCATTCCGTAGTTTATATCATGAATTTTACCGACGTGGTGGCATTTTCAGTTGCGAGGTTTTGAATGACGCTTTCGTCTGCTGCGCTCAGTGACTCTCGCGAGCCAGTTGTTTTGCTAAGCACGATGGGATTACGATGGCCTCGTTTCTTATTGCTATCGCAGTTTCTCTGTCGTGGAACGCAGGGTACTATTAGTCCATTTGCGCTAATGGTGAAACAGTACCCCAAGACTCATGCGAAGATTAGATGCACCCGTATCGCTATGATTAATCAGGAACGGCTCTTGTTCTGTGGAGTTAGGGTCTTGACATCTGTTAAGACGTCTCCTCAATAGGAGTCAGGGGCATGCTTCAATGAACATACTTTAAGGATTCTTTTTCTGCAAAACAAGCCATTCTTGGACTTTAGAACGTGCTGTTAAAAAATGGAATTTAATCGTAAGTTTGTTTACAAAAAGCGCTTGTTCGGTTGAATGTCCCAATTACGAAGTAAGTAAGCTGATTTGACCATCATAATTCAGACTCAGACATACAAGGCAGTAATCGCTCTTCTTTTGTATCCGGCACCGGCAATGCTCACATTCTGAATTAAGTTTTACTGGCAGACAGATTATTATTGCAATCGAAGTAGTTCAAAATGTGGGGAGGCTAAGCTATTCAATAAGCCCTGTCCTAAATGTTGGGGCTACAAACCCCCATCCTCCCCTATCCACGACCCCTGGAATTAGTCAACTACCAGCGTAACAATCGACCACTTCTTCTTGACTTACTGCTAAGACAAAACCACAACGAGCAGCACTATTCGATGTCAACGCCCTGTTGTGCCACTGAAGGGCGTACATGTAGTTACTGTGATATTCGGGGTGATGCTTCTCCTCCTTCGTCGCAACTGCTGATGTTGTCGTCTCGTTCGCTGTTGCTAGGCAGCAGTCTGGTACCTTCCCCCTTGGGGCCGTCCAGTGGGGTCTCTTCCTGCCAATCGTCTAGATATCTATAGACCAATTTGTAACGCCTCGCGTCCGGATTGCGGAATGGCAAAGAGAGGTCGCCTGTGCCGCGCGGGTATTTGGCCAGCATCTTGTTGCGGATGTTGGTGATAAAATCGACCGGATCCATTCGCAAGTTTCTCTTCCTTTCGTCAAAGAGCATCTCCACTTTGGCTGCGCCTTCGTCCTCGGCCAGCTGCTTCATCTTGTCGTGGAACATCTTTG
>OFHS01000301.1:15540-25678 GCA_900245855.1 Calvadosia cruxmelitensis
TGTTTGCCTTATTGTTTACAGATCGCGTGATTTCTACCACACTTGTTACTGCTTGAGTGGGCTTTCTGTTGCTCAAACTTTTGTTGGCGAAGAACATAATGAAACTCATCCTGTTGGTGGAAAGCGCAACATTTTAGTAAGTGTATTTTACTGCGCATGTGCTGTAGCATTGCACTGTTTTGATTTTATTTATACTGCATGTGACATGTCATTGGGAAGTGCATCAACTGCTGTGCAAACCAAACAGCGCTGGGGCTCTGAATCGAGCGAATCAGAAAAAGAAAGTTATCATTTTCTTCCTGCTTGTCATTCTTTTTCTTTCTTGTTATGAGTCCATGATATTATTTTGTATTCCTTTTGCAGCAACTGACACATCCAACATACAACATTGGTGTGGACAGTGCATACGATGCACTAGAGTATTTTGCTAACAAACCAGTGCCGCTTGAATTGCAAAGTTTCCCTCAAACGTGAGATGCTGGCTGGATGCAACAGTCTTTGTCTGAAGTGGAACAAAGCCGTAAGAAGATGGATCTCTTCTACTTATCAATCGTTCCTGGCTTTCTCTTCCTCAATTGTACAGGCAGATCTAAAATGGACACATGTAATATCATTCTTGAGTCATATCGTAATTTCATTGTACCAACTTGATGTTTATTGTTGACCCTTGTTGAGATTTTGTAGAATATAGATATCACATACACCAGCTCGCTGAGGATTTTCTCCAGTTGGACTTCGTCATTGCTGCGCTTGTGACCTGAAAGGTTATGACATAGGATGAACTTCAGTGGTGTGTCTGTGTGAAACAATCAAAAGCTTGTTTCAACTTACTTTCCTCTTTTACCGAAAGTGCTTCCATTTCCCTTTGCAAGTTTTGCAGCTTTTCTGTTTGAACTACGGCTGAAATGCAATTATATAGAAACAGTGACAAAACCCATTTGACCGCAATTCTTGTCACTTTTGATCTGGAAAGAGTACTGTATTTGACATGCACAATACATATTGCTCCACATTCAAAAGCGAACTGCTCAGTAGTCTGTATGATGGTTTAAAAGTTTGCTTGAGTACAAATTACTAACCTTCTTTCTCTGACGTCTGAATATTGTCTTTCCATTTAGCACACTCATCACCAAGAACATCCGCATCCTACAAATTCAAATAAAAGGAGACAAATAATAATGTGTTCAATATCTGATATAGAATGCAGAGAGAATACAAATTATGGTTAGCATCTAAGCTATAATGATCCTAAGTTGTTTCATTACGTTTTCAGGACAGTGGCAATTTACAGAAGCCAATATATTAATGTGCGTTGTATGATGTAATATGTAATGTGAACTAAAACTTGCAGCCATTTATTAAACCATTGAATCAGTTGCCTATCACTGAATGCACCCTTCCAGGTCATGTAATAATGCAGTTTGTGCCATTGGAATTAATGTGTGTAAATGTAAACGACAATTTGTTTCAAGAAGAGAACTCAAAAGGCCAATGGTTTGTTTCCCTTGAGACCCTTGACAGTTAAAACCACTTACGATGCAATATATATGTGTGTGGGCTAAGGCGGAAGTCTAACCACGGACGCTTGACTGGCAACCACGCATGCTAGCTTTTATAGATCACACCGACGCATGAATTGAATATTTTTGGTTGTTTCTTTCTTTCATCATATCATTCATAAATTGCAAGGTACTAAAACACATCAATGATACGTATATCATTAAATTGACAGATACGACAGCATCATTCTGTAAGTAAAACGGTTTGTTTGTTAAAAGACCCTTATGTGCTACAATGTGTGAATGCTAATCTCCCTGGAGATTCTTAAATTATTTGAACTATCACGCGTCTCACTTACATAAAACTTATAAGCATGTCTAAATGCTTCCGTCAGATCCTTCACTGTCAGTTCAAATGTTTTCCTGAAAGAAAAGAGAGAGATTAGATTATTATGAAGTTCAATACTAGTATTTGGTTTTTATCTCAGTCGAAGCTCCTGTGCTGGTATGTACGCGTCTGAGGCAACCATACATTTCTTGTTGCTGTTTCTCTTCTTCTTGTCTGGTATTCTCTTTGGTCGTTGCAATGCTAGCTTGTTTCTCTTCATACAATGCTTGCAGTCTGGAATGTAATTAGATAATAGAATTGTGATTTCAAATATGTTAGTCATGTAATTGAACTTAAAGTATTTTTAAGCTAGTATTTCAGAAGTAGTAAGCATATCCAAGAATTATTTGAAGAAATTGTTGTCAGCTCAGAAAATATAATGTCAGTGATAGCTAAACATATTGATTGAAGCAGACTTCTTTTCAAAAGCATTTTATTTCAATAACTTAGTGATTTCACTTGTATATTAGCCAAGCTTAAGCAGCCAAGGGGCTGGAAGCCTGGGAGAAAGTAAGGGTGATCAGTCCCTATCTGCTAGCTGAAATACCTATTTTAGAGAGAAAGATACAAGGCTTTCGGTTCATCGTTACTCCCGACATGGAAAATATAACTATTAGTTCTTGTTTTATACTGGTAATGAAAACAGTATACCTTCGTGCAGTTGTTTTTGAAATGGCACCCTTTACGGGATGTAAATGATTTATTCAAATATAATTAATTGTTGCACACCTTTTCACTTGCTCTTGGGATTTCTGAACCTTTTGAGTTGCGAGATTCTTTGTTTCTAGGAACAACAGTGCAGTAGTAAGAACTTAATTCTCTCTTGAACATCAGCGTTGTATAGTGAGTGATCGACTATTGATATAAACAGTTTCAAAATGCAAATAAGATATTTGAAACCTACTCACCGAGCATTTTGTTGTAGCGGTCATTGACATGGTTGAATCTAGTCGTTACTATTAGAAATCAAACAGCATTTAGAGCAATTCATTTTGGTGCAGCAATACCGTTAACAGACAGCAAGGAAATGTAGCGAGGCTTCAAGTTAAGTTATTGTACCATTGTTAATTTATAAGAGGCTATAACTTGCAAAAATTCGTTGTAGCTATGAAATACCTAGGTCCAATTTGGCCTCCTGATCTATCCTTCTTGATCTCTCAGTCTTCAATTTGGCCTGAAGGTGTTCTCTTTCTGAAATTGTGAATAAAGAAATGCCACATTGAAATGCATAATTATTTTGTATCTTCCGCGGAATGTATAGGCTAGTCAATGGGATGGAAATGGAATTTTGAATAAAAATTAACTAGAATATTACACTTTTTCGATAAGCGCAAGATCTCTTACTCGCCTTGCTGCAGTTCTTTGAAGCTGTTTAGGAGTACATCCACTCTGAAATCTGCCATTATCCAAATAATATCCAGCCGTTCAGAGATCAGAGATCTTGAATGTTTGAAGGAGAACAATTCGCTTTGCATGAGTGACGTAGAATTTATGTCCAGGTCAGAAATTGGCGCCATTTGACATTGCGTTCCAGCTCCCTGATGCAGTGGAGCTTTTGCTACAAATGAAACCTCAATAGCATTTCACAAGTTTCGTCGTTTTAGAATTAAATTTCTCGATTTCTTTTCACGTAAAATGGCTATTGTAAATGTTTGCTTTTTAATTTTCTTGAATATATAGTGACTGCATAACTGCGTGTTTGATTGTTTTTCAGGTTAGCCGCAGAAGGCCAGTAAATTGTGCTTCTATTTTTATGTTTAATTACTGTATAATTAAAGCGCTGTCATTCAGTACAGCTAACTGTTGTGAACATTTTTCAAATTCTGTAAAATATATTTTCTTTGTATCATCTTGAAACCGTCCAGAATGATAGACTGGAAAGAGTTTCACAGAATTCAAGGAAAATCACAAAGCGCACTTGATGCAGATGCATGCTATAGGATGCAGCCGTCTTGGTATGAGTAGACAGCTGCCCAAAGCAATTCATTCGGTGGCAGTCAATACCTGTGCGATACTTTCATCCGTGAGTCATGTCAATAACGCTCAAAAGAGCAGGGCTTTCTTTGATGTCTGCATGAGTCATGATGATCATCGTAAACCAATCAAACAAATAATTAATCAACTTTACAGTTTATATGTTAAAGCGGTTATAATTAAGAACAACCAGCCGAGCTATAATTATCAACACTGCTAACAGATCACATTAATAATACCCGACTTCTCTATTCGACTGAAAAAATAATGAAAAAGCTTCCTTCGAACTATTTCAATAGCGGACTTCTTGGTAAGCTGACTTGACTACTATACATTACGAAATGATAATAGCTCGTGTGTGACTCCTACAGGCAAATCATTCAGATTTGTTTCCTGGCTAGCGCTATATCTGTTGCCTATTCTAACACCTATGACTGCACGCTATTATTTAGGAATAGGATCGCATATATGTTCCCAATCGAAAGCAAAGATGAAGTATGGCTTTCATGGTTGTAATCGAGTGAGTACATTGTATACAAAGAGATGTAAGGTAATATCGAAATGCTTCTCTGCAGAATGACTTAAAGTAGTCGCTGTGATAGCCTCTAGTTCTACGGTGATTAAGCTCATGCAGTATATAAGAGGAATGCAAACACTGACCCACTCAACACATCTAATCTCGGTTCGCCTGCGTCAATAGAATCTGTATAGGTGACAGTGATAACGCCTGATACACGAGAGAAGAGCACTCGTTTACTTTCGATGAAGCAATGAGACCGAATTTCGATTGCAGTCCCTTTGACTTCAGCGAATGCCTTTTAATCGTCGTCAGATGAAAGGACGGGCGTTCGTTCTGATGCTAATTTGCAGAAGGAAATCTGATTGCGTTGCATCCTGTGGTTCGGATTGAGATAGGACTCACTTTGTATGCGATACTTCTGACGCTCAGCCATTTAAATTGCCTGTTTACTGGACTTCTTGAATTGTTGACAGGTGATTTCACCCACAAGACGATGTGGACCTATCCATCGGGATTCAGTTTAGTATTTGGCGTACTTCACGTAGTCATCTTTACAGTTGGTCTGACATCAAACATCGCTGTCTGCTATGTCATCTACCAGCAACAGCGCATGCGTCGTACTATACACATATACACTGTGAATCTTGCTGTAGCTGATATTGTGATCTTGGTGGTCTATTCACCAACGCAATTCGTCCTCCTTCGTACCAATCTGAAGTGGGTCCTAGGTGAAGTTTGGTGCCGCATCACCTATGCGATCGTCTCGACCAGCGTCCTGGCTTCCATTGCCACTCTAGTCGTCATCGCTTGCGATCGTTACCAGGCTGTCGCCCTCCCGATTCATAGTTACACGACAAGGAGGAAGTTTCCTGGCATCACTCTGTTTTTCATTTGGATGTCTTCATTTCTATTGACTTTGCCATTGATCTTAGTCTCTAGAACTCATCGTGGATTCTGCTATGAAGTAGCATGGCCAGACTTGACAATGCAGAAGATGTATTGGCTTCTTCTCTTCGTAATTCAAGTCGTAATTCCAGTGACTTTTATGGCCATTGCATATTCTTGCATCGTATTCAAGCTAAGAAAGGGCTACGTGCTACGGGAGCTTTCGGCTCGTCCTGAGTATGGACGCTTACTGTGCAGGCGCCGTTGTCAGCAGAGGCGTCTTGTCAAATTGGCTGTATCTTTAACCTTGGCCTATTCCTTATGCATTCTACCGCAACATTTCCTATCCATGTGGCATAAATATGGCAACTTGAAAAGCTTACCAGTAACCGCGCGGAGAGTGACTTTCATTGTCACTCAAACGTTTCTTCTGCTCAATACTGTCCTGGATCCTATAATCTACAGTTCGTTGAGCTGTGAAATGAGGAAAGGCATTCGAGAAATATTTTGGAGAAGAAAACGAGCAGTGGAACCTTTCGATAAGCAAAATTTACAGGAGATTGTGAAAGGGCGTAGAGTTTCTCTCGGTTTAAGATTGTTCTACTGCTTTATGACTGCGTGGAAGCCTTTGGCCATAGCATGGAAGAGATTCTGATGTGCAAGGGAATTGAGTGGAAGTTAAAAATGAGTTACTCTTCTATAAATACACATGACTCATTCCATCACACACTATCGTACGAGGGAGAACGTTCTCGAGAATCTTATAAGCGTGAACGGGGATTTGCAGTTTGGATGATGGCTAAATATTTCTCTCGTTGGTAATCTGAAAACTTTAAACTTAGACATTTTATCAACGAAATGTCTTGACATTAGCAAAGATCTCATTCTGGGAGAAAAAATGACAACATTGCGAATCTTGCAGCTAACAATGTATTTCTCGTCTTTATTTGATTTTATTCTCCATGAATACAACAATGTAAGTAGAGGCCATAATAAATACAAACAAAAGAGAGCCGGAAGTAAGTAGACACGATACTACTTGTCAGACACGATATGAAATGATGGAACTGCTGCCCAGGGCTCCTGAAAAGCATTAATTATGATGAGAATAATTATAACACGAACGTCGAAGGACAAGAACTCTTTGCATACATTATGCATATTAATTTAATGGAAACCGCTTTCTTTCAGGTTGTGTTGGTTCACGACGCGAACGATAATCAATTAATATGGAAAGAAAATAACAATCAATATTTGCATGAATCAGTTGATAAGCATTGATTATTGCGATTTCTTAAAGAAGCTAAGGATAAATTGTATCAGCAGAGTAGAATATCTGCATCAGGATCTGTTGAGGCATCCCACCACAGATGGATCCCGCAGCCGGCCTATAGTCCCTCAGGCGAATAATAAATCCCAGCCGAACAACTACTCACTTGCGTTTTCTGCGTGGCCGTCCTCAGTGGCATAGACCGCACGTGACAGGGCAATTGTCTCGCACGTAGGCGCCAGTATCACTCGCTGCTTCACAATCCAATTTGAAACGAATGCAGAACAGATGGGAATTCTTGTTATCGCAACCTGAATCAATTAGACAGATCTTAGGACGCAAGAATTCCCTTGACACTTAAACTTTTCATTCCTCATCTATGATTCTATTCTACTACATGAGTATGTCCCAACGCAAAAATTAAAGCAATCCCAACAATAATCCAATGACATCACATGAGAACAATTGTTTCAGCTGCCAATTACGTCATCATCATCAGGAATGAATTCTAACATGATAGACATGGACAGTACCATCTGGCAATACCATCCTGTCGATGCTGTTACAATTCCATTCTAGATATGAGGAGCATGGCAGTGCCGTATTATTGTAACCATTGGACGCACGCACGACATACGCAATCCAACAAGTTGTGTTGATTATTACAAATTTACTTTAACAGCTTCATCGTTTAGTAGTCTCCGCTTTGCTGCTTCTACCAGCATCTAGAAGGCAAGTAATGTGCTACTTACGAGGACACTCGGTGATTGAGCTGTCTGTTTTCTGGTCCCAGCAACAACTGCCTTTTGCCATGCAAGGATACTGGGCTGGTGCATGAGCCTCTGGGCAAAGATCACAAAGTGGTTATTAATTCAATCGCAGTACAAAAGCCATACAATTCAACTTGTCGCAGAGACCACCTGTCTTAAGCGACCACTTCTCATCAGTCCCTGCGGTGGTCACTCAAGACAGGTTCGACGGTGATCAGAAGAGTGTCTATTTCCTTTACAACTGCATCTTAGATTTGCAAATTGAAGAAGGAACTATTCCGATGCGGTTAAGCCCTGAGCAGTATGGTAACCAAACAAACTTCATTCGTATGTTTAAAACTGCAAGACCTTTGGCAATGAGCCAATCATCATTCGATAGAGAAGGAAGCAGCCATATTTGGAAGGCAACTTCATTTGATGTTCAATTCTATGGAGAGAAACATGGATTTTTCACGACAGCATTTGGTACTTGGTTTGTCCTTACTGCAAAATCCGCATGATTTCTTGCAGACAGCTTTCGCAGTAGACAGCTGACACATGGTCGGACGCTTCTCGAGGGCTGAGGCACAGTGTGATATGCGATCTTCGCATTTAGTAGTCTGCCTCTTGAAGGGCCATCCTGTAGTGCATGGAAGTCAGAGCTGATCACTCAAAAAGTCACACGATTTAACAATAACAACCTTCCTGTGCAGATACGAACAGTTCTGCATGAACGCTAGTTGCTTCTCAGGAGACCTAATCGTACCTTCGTCTTCATCACGTGACGGACCAAACCAATCATCAAATGGCTTGGCATCAACGACTACCAATAGCAGGCAAGTGAAAACCATGGCTGCCTTCATTGCGCAAGAGTTCTGACGATGCATGGACGCAAGTAGAGTGCACTCGTAACTCGTTGGTGCGACTGTGGCGATCTAAATGCGAATCATTGCCCTTTATACTCTGCCCAGGGTATTTGAGTGAGATTGCAATCTCGCAGATGGTCACAAGCCTCAATAGAAGTTAACTTCTTAGGGATATGCTTACCTTTCTGCTGACCTCACGCAAGAAGCATTAACGGGCTAAGTACAGCTCAGTCGTAAGCTTTAACGAGGACGATGTCTCAGAACTGTCACGACGGATATAGAAGCAACGGGAACAACGTTAAAGAGATGGAATGGAAATTGGTTGAACTGTCTTCGGTCAGCAGCAGAATAAATGAAGCAAATACATCAAAGTAATAATATAAAAGGGTTTTCTGATTACGATAGAAAGTAGTCACAAGACAGATGCTTGATGGCAAATTCTTGATTCCTTGATGGGACAACCTGCTATGGATTAAATTTCACAGAAGCGTTTCCGTGTGACGTCAGCCTTGGCGTTCGACGTGATGCGTGTCACTCGCACCACGTGACAATGCGTTTAATCTGCTGATCTTCCAAATGCATAATGAACATGGGAATGTCAATCATGTCGCAAGCACATGCTTACAGAACCCCATTGATGCATCCAAAGTAGCATCTCATATGGAAACAACGTATACCCGCTCAAACTAAGTGATAAAATCAAATTAACAGTAATACAGCGTTATCTTGTTTTGCTGCTTCTCTTCCAGACTTGTAAAAATGCCTTAGCTTATCAATCTTGTATACACCTGCAGCGATGTTGGTGACCTTCCTTCCAAGCGTCATTAGCTTTCAAGCGCAGGATCTTAATGATAGCAGATTGAAAGGGAATTTTAAACCGTTTCACGTCAAATGTTGCCGGCTGTGATCCATCTGTTTCATTCGTTATCTGTTGTGCCCTTCCATGAGCAGTCCAACGCCTAGCTTGAATGTAGAGTATAACAAGTGTTCTGGATACTACAAATGGATGACATTATTACTAACACTATGTCTCACTCCTATGATTGAGCTCCATTGAAATGCGCATGCCTCGATCATTTCCTGTTGTGCACAAGTACAGTTTCGTGATTGGATGGATACGCATGGTAATCGACGTTTAATAGAATCATCTAAGGGCGGGGCAACTCCGCTTTGCTTCTGTTAAGTGACTGGGTTTTATTGGCCTTGGTTATTGGTNTTAACCACAAAAATGCAAGTTCAACCTCCTCAATATCACGTGCGATCACTTCCTTATAATGCAATATTGCTTCTCCAAATCATACTATTACATCACCCAATGCTGTTGCCTTCAGTCGCAGCCAAGTATGAGCTGCTGTGAACTAAACCATTGAAATAGTGGTGAAATGAAATAACATGGTCTAATCCACCAATATAATCTACCACTTTACAACGACACAGGAATTTCCTGTCACAGCTTTGCATACATTAGCAACCACGCATAATTACACCATGGCGTCACGCCTTGATGCACAGATACGCACAGACACACACAGGCTTAAACTGAAAGGAGAGATTTGTGTCATCTTGAAAGGATTTGTCTAGCAAATAGTAAATGGAAGACGACGGTAATAGATAATAATTGAAGATGAATGCAAGAACTGAGCAGGGAGTGTAAGTATAGTACTAAACGTCTTCTCTGAGAGACGACAGACAGACATCATCACGCAGATTGCTGCAAAGCTGTCATCGCAGTTACGCATCTGAACCTTGGCTAATATTTGCATGGTGAGCTATCCCACGGGCCACGTCGTAACAGATGGTAAGTTGTCGGCTCTCTGTCAAGGCAATGAACACGTGCGTGATTGGACGGGATTTCACACAGAACAGTCAGATGAGTAGGAAGAGAGATTCAATCGGCTTCAACATGCAACTCAATGAGGTTATAGTATTATTATTCCATCACAATGTCAGCATTTCTAAATCGACTATCACGCAATTGCCCGATGTC